>JAVTVY010022264.1:0-97173 GCA_036873755.1 Hanleya hanleyi
ATCAGTCTACAGATTCTTTTGAGAGTAATTCAAATAATTTTTTTTGTGGATTTACAAATGAGAAATGAATTCCCTATCATATGCATTATAATTTAAGGATCGAAATGAGGATTTCTGGCCTACGTATTAGTTTTAAATGTTTATGAATATATCATTATAGCTACGAACGTACTGCGAATTTCCGCTTCTTTCTGTTTGTTACTCAACGAAATGAGTTAAATTTCTACGAACTCCTGTGATATAAAGTTACAAGAATCTGTTTGGATTCAGCCAAAAGGCTGTAATAATAATAATACTTTTATTTGCAAAGTTGATTCAATTAGTTCAAAACCAGTCTTCTTCGAGTCCCTCAGTTGGTACTGTTACAATCGATTCTGTAATAATTATATCATCCACTGCCGAATTTGGGATCCAAATTGAATAGACAATGGGAATGGATGTCTGTTTCATCAATACTGAACATTTAGTAAATTTGATCATTCCCGTATTTTCTGGCTGGGGAATACAATGGCTGTGATCAGTTCAAATGATCTGATTGAGATCATGGAATAAGACACACAATGAAAGATAGAAAGGGGATAGGCATGTAAAGGAAAGTCAGATTGAATAGATCAAATTGATGTGATGTTCTCCATATCTAGACGAATTTCTCTCACTTTTTCAGTGGAAGAGAGAAAGAAGCAAAAGGACCGGCTAAAGATGTTGAAACAGCATGAGAAACTTCAGCGTCAGGAACAGATGCGTATCGAGAGAGAAATGAGGGCGCAGCAGATAATTGAGGTGAGGAGGTCAGGGCAGGCCTACAGTTTATACATCATTACCAACAGTATCAACATAATTACATGATTATAGAGTTTATACCTGACAATAAACATGTACTACTACTGGATACATCCTTTCTCATCAGGCTACAATGGTGATGACTGTGAACATGTGGTGAAATGGGCTGGCTATGTGAATTTGGTTTGCTTTTTAACCCCTCGGCCATTTTGGCCTCGGGGGTATTGTCGTTGCCATGTACGTCCGTCTGTCCGTCCGTCCGTACGTCCGATAACGCATTTTAGGCAAAACCGCTTGAGATACAACCACCAAATTTTCAACACTTATTTATCTAGTGCTAAGTCAGACGCCTGGCTTCCCTCGGCCCATATTTTACAGAATTCTGCCCCTTTACAGATATATTAATTTCTATTTCTGTCCTATATGCCTGAATATAACCAACTATATCTGCAGAACTGTGTTTGGTATAGCTACTATATTTTGGAAACTTATTTATATTGTTGTATTCTACAAGCCAACAAAGGATTACTCGCCTCGGCTTATGGAGTTATGCCCCTTTCGGATGTAATAATCTTCGATTTTGTTATCTGTAGTGGAATGTACAAGTTATATCTGCAGATCCGTGTTCGGTACAGCTTATTCGTCTCGGTTCTTATTTTACAGAGTGCGAAGTCAGACGCCTATCGAAAGTGGCTCCCCTCGACCCATATTTTACAGAGTTATGCCCCTTTACAGATATAGAATTTTTCTATTTCTGTCCTATATGCCTGAATGTAACCAACTACCGGTATATCTTGATCATCCCACATAGAACTATCTCTTCCCCAATTCACACTACACATGGGTCACAATCACTTGGGGAAAGCCGGGGGGTTTTGATTAGATCAATCTCATGTTATGCCTTGTCATGCAGTTGTGAACTTAGGCTAACCAATACAATTTCTGTCTCTTCTGCACTGATATTTTCTCTGAGACATGGCCCAGAGATAGGCCGAGGGAATTTGGTAATCACACAGCATCTTTCAACCACAGCCAGGCATTGGCAGAAGCTCAAGGCCATTGGTAGTAATATTGTTTTCTATAACGAATGCGAAAAAAGATCCCTTTTAGGTTTTTACCCCTCAGCCCAATGGAATTGACATGCAAGTCTGGTAGTCCATCAGTCAACGAATTCTTGTCTGGTCAATACCTCATTTACTATTTGATGGACAACTTGAAAAAAAAAAGATGCTTAGTACCTTTCCGACATGCATTGTCAGTTTTTTACCCCTCTGTCATTTTGGCCTCGGGGTATTGTCGCCATGTCCGTCCGTCCGTTACCTCATTTTAGGCAAATCCACTTGAGACACAACCACCAAATTTTGAACACTTATTTATGTGACTCCCCTTGGCCCATATTTGACAGAGTTTTGCTCCTTCACAGATATATTAATTTCTATTTCTGTCATATATGCTTGAATGTAACCAACTATATCTGCAGAACTGTTTTCGATATAGCTACTATATTTTGGAAACTTATTTATATTGTTGTATTCTAGAAGCCAACAAAAAATCGGTCCTTATTTTACAGAGTTATGCCCCTTTTCGGGTGCAGTTATCTCTTTTTTGTGATAAATGCTTGACTGTAACCAGTTATATATAATTAAATGTTTTCGGTACAGCTACCAGGTTATGAGGAAACTTTTTATCAAGTTGTAGTCTAGATGCCTACAAAAAAATTAGTTGTCTCGGACCATATTTTATGGAGTTATGCCCCTTTCGGATGTAATCTCCGATTTTGTGATCTATAGTGAATGTACAATTATATCTGCAGATCCGTGTTCGGTTCAGCTCCTAAATTTTGGAAACTTATTTATCTAGTTGTATTCTAGAAGCATACAAAAAAAATCATCGTCTCGGCCCTTATTTTATGGAGTTATGTCCCTTTTCGGGTGTACTAACCTTGGATATGCTTGAATGAAACCAGTTATATCTATAGAACTGTGCTCTTATTTATCTACTTGTACGGTAATTTCCCTATTAATTCACCTTCCAAATTTAATTCGAAAACGGCCGATTTTCCCCCTGTCGTGATTTTGTCCGTCCTAATAAAACGAAAACGGGAGCATTTTCAATATACCCGTGAAACAATAAATCCGAACACTCCCGTTTTCGCCACGGAGTTCGTGCCGATGAAAGTAAAGTGAATATGTTACTAGAATCTCGTATAGTATATCGCCGTATGCTATTATTTGTAAACGCAGAGAAACAACAGGGAATGGTACAATATAATCAGACTGAATTACTATTACATGTACTTACAGTCTATAAGGAAAAAAATTGATTCAATTAACTCCGCAGTCCTGTAATTTTATCCTAACTTGATCGCGTTTTGCCGCTGTCGGGAAAAATATATATGGTATAGTCCCCCGCACGTGGTCGAGTGTCTGCACACGGCCCGCTATTGAATCATTCTTCAGTTTCCAGCGTTCGTATATGATATCAAATATCTTTTTTTCAACCAGCATACCTTTATTTGAAAAAACACAGTGAAAATTTTCCGAGAAAGCAGAACTGCGTGCGAATGAATTCTGTTTGAACGGAACATAAAAATCACCGACAACGATGGTCGACGTGACACGCTCTTAGGAAATTTTCATGGCACTCCTTTTCTGTTCAAGTCTTTACGGTGGTTCATCGCCCCTCATTAATTCATGGCCCCTTTAACTTTTATACGTTGGTGATTAAATAGAATACATTTTATGCTAATATATTTTCAGATGAAGCCGGCTATCGATCTGACCTGGAGTCGACAATCACATGCCGCGGTTATAATTTGGATATTAGTGTTTAGATTTTTTTTTTAGAAAAATGGAATAAATCTATCCACCATATATGGTTCTCAGTACTGCACGGACAAAATCATCATGATATTGAACATATGAATATATTTTATAAGTTTTCTCAACTAGATTCTCTGAAAGGCTGAATTAATTTCACTGAACCGTTGAGAAATGGGATTGTACATTTGCTGAGCTTTTCGTCATGATTCTCCGATCAGAATACAATCACAACTTACACAGATGATCTAATTTACCGGTTAATTGGAATGTCGATTTCTGTATATTTCCTGAAGTGGATCAGGTTATATTTACTGAGTGAGTGTATATTTATAAATTATGGAAAAGCTACAGTCGGGCCAAATCTCAAACCAGAAAGACGATCGGATGCAGGTAAAAGTTTTTCTTTTCAAGAATTAAACATTGGCCGTTGAATGACTTGATTTTGAGTCGGCAGTCATATATTGTGAAGCAGGAACTTTCAATCATGTGATATTATTGAAATTACCATGCAGTTTATGTGGAATACGAACAACTGAACGGCAGGCAACAGGCTCAAGTGAATGGTGACGATTTGATACAAAAGTGTAAAACGGATGCATATATGAGAATACAGCACTTTATTTTATTACAGGAGCACTACGATAACAATATATAACATAAAACGGCATAAAATAAAAGCATCATACATGTAATTTACTGAGGCATTGTGTACTGGATTTAATTTATCCGAGATTAAAGCTACAAGTTTTCAAATCGGCAAATTCAGATGCGGACAAACTGGTCTCACTCGATCTTCCTTTCCGGGGGGAATATCTTCCGCAGAAAATCCAAGGAAGTCTTCATCGTCAGAGTCGACCAACTGAAACTCAGGGATAGTCTTGGGGTTGTGACACTGGCCATAAGGCAAAACACACCTGCTTATTTAGATAATTAGATAAACTTAAAATGAAAACGTTTTAAGAAAATACGCAACATAGACAGGAAATCACACAGTTGACAAACGTCAGTTTTCCCCACCAGGGGACAAAAACAAATTTTGCGATGTGAAGCGCCGACAACAATCATCTCTGCATGGGCTCTGTTTTGTTCAAATATAGTTATCATAAAGACTTACCTCTTTCCCGTTTAGTTAAATATTTTATTGTTAATGAAAATACTTATGAATACCCACGAACTTACCGAAATTCCAGCAATAAAAATTCTTTGGAATTACACCCCGCATTTTTACACTAAGAATCAAAACATCGCTATCGCCATTCCATTACTCTAATTCTAAACAAATTTGAGAAACATTTAAACGGCAAAGGTAAAGTTTCTGAGATGAGAACCTACCAGTAGCTAATTAATATTCAGAACGATATCGTACTTCGACCCCATACTTTTAATAAAATACCGTAATAGATATTCTCATACTTGAAACAAATCGAAACCTGTATTGCCGACTGACACTCGGTTCTCTTGTACAATCCTCGGTTAATTCTACATTCATTTCGTTTCATAGGTCCGGGATATTTATTCAAGTCCTGGATGGTGTGTGTAAAATCATGCACAGTGAAGACCAAAAAGTCTATGGCAGTCCGCTTATCTGTCTAAAGCTTCGTGATACAGGCCTACACAAATTTGCCGTTGGTTCATTTTCAGGGTTCACAACAACAACGTTGACATACCGAACGACTCGAACATGAAATACTCTAATATGTGTTACGTGTATAGTTTTATATTTCCAGAATATTCTTTCAATTCCATGTCAGTTAGGTTTCATAATATAGATCATAGCTAATACTGAACAAAAAGGAAGGAATACGTTCAATGTTTTGGCCTACTTTTACGATGTTATTATGGACGCGAATTTACGGACGTCAGCTCAAAAATCTGCATGATCTTGCTGAACTTGTCACTCGATCAATATGCTTGACTTCCTCAAATAAAGTTAGACGCCTTTATCAGGGTAGAGGAGATTTTCTGACATCATACACTGCCTTTTATGGAAATTATGATGAGATATCAAAGTTAATACACCGTAATAAATACGATCACTACGACCACGGCAAAGCGGTCCGCCATTTTGGATCTCCCGTGAAAGTCGGCGCGACATTTAATTCGAACACTCGCGTTTTTCTGGAATTCGCTCAACAAATAATTCGAAAGTAGCCAATTTTTGAGTTTCATCACTACATCGCGAATTAATAGGGAAATTACCGTATTCTACAAGCCTACACAAAATTATTCGTCTCTGCCCCATATTTGTGCCCCCCCCTCTATAGCGATCGCTTTGTCCGTCCGTCCGAATTTCTTGTCCGCGCAATATCTCGGTTAATATTTGATGGACAGGATTGAAACTTGCATGGAATGTGGCCAGTGGCTTGTAGTTGTGCATCGTAGAGTTTTTTCCGAGTTCTGGTATAATTTTCAAGAGTTATGGCCCTTTTTCTGAAATCTCTGTGAATGGGATTTGTCCGGGCTGGATCTTGGTTAATATTGTACGGACAAGTATGAAATTTGCATGATATGTGGTCAGTGCCCCACCATTGTGCAGTGTAAAGTTTCTCCACGTTTCGCTTATATTTTCAAGAGTTATGACCCTTTGTTCCTGAATTGTCCATGAATTGGGTCTTGTCCGGGCTGGATCTCGGTTAATATTGTATGGACAATTATGGAATTTGCAGGATATGTGATCAGTGCCCTGTAGTTGTGCAGCGTGAAGTTTATCCGCGTTTCGCATATATTTTCAAGAGTTATGGCCCTTTTTTCTTCAAATCTTTGTGAACTGGAACTTGTCCGGGCTGGATCTCGGGGTTAATATTGTATGGACAATTATGAAATTTGCAAGATATGTGGTCAGTGCCCTGTAGTTGTGCAGCGTGAGTTTCTCCACATTTCGCTTATATTTTCAAGAGTTATGGCCCTTTTTTCTTCAAATCTTTGTGAATTGGGATTTGTAGGGCTGGTTCTCGGTTAATATTGTATGGACAAGTATGAAATTTGCATGATATGTGGTCAGTGACCCATAGGTGTGCAGCGTGAAGTTTCTCTGCTTTCGGTTATATTTTTAAGAGTTATGGTTCTTTGTTTAAACCTAAGTGAATGGGATATATTTATTTGTCCAGGCTGGATCTCGTCCATAACCGATTTGGACAAGGAAAATGGCTATAGTATACGTTATTCTACATTCCAAAGCAGACAACATAGGTTCTGAAGTATGAAATTGCCCCAAAAAGAGTGAATTGGGTGCAAAATTCAAAGTTCACTGATCGCTTCATAATTTCATCACAATATACTCCCAAGGAATGTAGGTCTCATAACCAGGTCACATTTTCGGATTTGGCGAAAGCCCTGGCCACCAGCTTGCATCGAAGCATCGTATTATCACTTGTTGGTTGATACTTGGAATATGTATTATGTGAGGCATGGCAAAAAAAGTGACTGAAACAGAATTTTTATAATTATCCAAATTAGGCCTCCACCAACCAATAAAGAACAGAACAATGGCAGGGCAGTGTCGGATTAAAGCGGAAGGGGGGGCATACAATTGAGCAATCTCTGATTGCTTCCTGCCTGTGTTTATGTTCGAAGTTATGACCATTTTTTGTGTATTAATCTAGATATGATTTTGTGATATATATATTCTTGAATGTAGCTGTTATATCTGCAGAATTGATGATATTCTCTAAAAAGGACAATTCTGGATGATTAGTATAGCCATAATATGTTGCACATTCTCGGCATATTTCTCAATTGCTTGGGGAAGCCGAGGGCTTTTGTGAGCCTCATCCTCATGTTAGGCATGTCGATGATTTTCCACAGAGTCATGGCTCATTTTCCCATCGGTCAACAATTCGTTATCCGGTTCATATCTCAGTTACTTTTTGATGGACAACTTCAAACTTACATGGAAGATGCTTGGTATCTTGTAGATGTGCATTGTAAGGGATTTCAACACGTTTATTCATTTTCCACAAAGTTATGGCCTTTTATTGCTTGAATCCATGTTCCTGTCTGGACTGTATCCCTCATTAATTAGTGAAGTTTGAAACTTTCATAGTAGCTGATCATGCAGTATCATGTAGGTATGATCCCTTATCCTGTCAGTAAATAATGTCTTGTCCTGTCCATATCTTGGTTACTACTTGATGGACAACTTGTTTTCAACATGTTTAGTATCTTCCAGATGTACTGGTATGGTTTTCTCATCCCAATCATTTGTGCTACATAATCCCCACATTAATTGCACTTTGCCAATGACTGTCCATCAACATACATGTATTACATTCTTGTCCGGGTTGATACTTCGCGAACAACCACAGAATTAAACATTGGCCGTTGAATGACTTGATTTTGAGTCGGCAGTCATATATTGTGAAGCAGGAACTTTCAATCATGTGATATTATTGAAATTACCATGCAGTTTATGTGGAATACGAACAACTGAACGGCAGGCAACAGGCTCAAGTGAATGGTGACGATTTGATACAAAAGTGTAAAACGGATGCATATATGAGAATACAGCACTTTATTTTATTACAGGAGCACTACGATAACAATATATAACATAAAACGGCATAAAATAAAAGCATCATACATGTAATTTACTGAGGCATTGTGTACTGGATTTAATTTATCCGAGATTAAAGCTACAAGTTTTCAAATCGGCAAATTCAGATGCGGACAAACTGGTCTCACTCGATCTTCCTTTCCGGGGGGAATATCTTCCGCAGAAAATCCAAGGAAGTCTTCATCGTCAGAGTCGACCAACTGAAACTCAGGGATAGTCTTGGGGTTGTGACACTGGCCATAAGGCAAAACACACCTGCTTATTTAGATAATTAGATAAACTTAAAATGAAAACGTTTTAAGAAAATACGCAACATAGACAGGAAATCACACAGTTGACAAACGTCAGTTTTCCCCACCAGGGGACAAAAACAAATTTTGCGATGTGAAGCGCCGACAACAATCATCTCTGCATGGGCTCTGTTTTGTTCAAATATAGTTATCATAAAGACTTACCTCTTTCCCGTTTAATTAAATATTTTATTGTTAATGAAAATACTTCTTATGAATACCCACGAACTTACCGAAATTCCAGCAATAAAAATTCTTTGGAATTACACCCCGCATTTTTACACTAAGAATCAAAACATCGCTATCGCCATTCCATTACTCTAATTCTAAACAAATTTGAGAAACATTTAAACGGCAAAGGTAAAGTTTCTGAGATGAGAACCTACCAGTAGCTAATTAATATTCAGAACGATATCATACTTCGACCCCATACTTTTAATAAAATACCGTAATAGATATTCTCATACTTGAAACAAATCGAAACCTGTATTGCCGACTGACACTCGGTTCTCTTGTACAATCCTCGGTTAATTCTACATTCATTTCGTTTCATAGGTCCGGGATATTTATTCAAGTCCTGGATGGTGTGTGTAAAATCATGCACAGTGAAGACCAAAAAGTCTATGGCAGTCCGCTTATCTGTCTAAAGCTTCGTGATACAGGCCTACACAAATTTGCCGTTGGTTCATTTTCAGGGTTCACAACAACAACGTTGACATACCGAACGACTCGAACATGAAATACTCTAATATGTGTTACGTGTATAGTTTTATATTTCCAGAATATTCTTTCAATTCCATGTCAGTTAGGTTTCATAATATAGATCATAGCTAATACTGAACAAAAAGGAAGGAATACGTTCAATGTTTTGGCCTGCTTTTACGATGTTATTATGGACGCGAATTTACGGACGTCAGCTCAAAAATCTGCATGATCTTGCTGAACTTGTCACTCGATCAATATGCTTGACTTCCTCAAATAAAGTTAGACGCCTTTATCAGGGTAGAGGAGATTTTCTGACATCATACACTGCCTTTTATGGAAACTATGATGAGATATCAAAGTTAATACACCGTAATAAATACGATCACTACGACCACGGCAAAGCGGTCCGCCATTTTGGATCTCCCGTGAAAGTCGGCGCGACATTTAATTCGAACACTCGCGTTTTTCTGGAATTCGCTCAACAAATAATTCGAAAGTAGCCAATTTTTGAGTTTCATCACTACATCGCGAATTAATAGGGAAATTACCGTATTCTACAAGCCTACACAAAATTATTCGTCTCTGCCCCATATTTATGCCCCCCCCTCTATAGCGATCGCTTTGTCCGTCCGTCCGAATTTCTTGTCCGCGCAATATCTCGGTTAATATTTGATGGACAGGATTGAAACTTGCATGGAATGTGGCCAGTGGCTTGTAGTTGTGCATCGTAGAGTTTTTTCCAAGTTCTGGTATAATTTTCAAGAGTTATGGCCCTTTTTCTGAAATCTCTGTGAATGGGACTTGTCCGGGCTGGATCTTGGTTAATATTGTACGGACAAGTATGAAATTTGCATGATATGTGGTCAGTGCCCCACCATTGTGCAGTGTAAAGTTTCTCCACGTTTCGCTTATATTTTCAAGAGTTATGACCCTTTGTTCCTGAATTGTCCATGAATTGGGTCTTGTCCGGGCTGGATCTCGGTTAATATTGTATGGACAATTATGGAATTTGCAGGATATGTGATCAGTGCCCTGTAGTTGTGCAGCGTGAAGTTTATCCGCGTTTCGCATATATTTTCAAGAGTTATGGCCCTTTTTTCTTCAAATCTTTGTGAACTGGAACTTGTCCGGGCTGGATCTCGGGGTTAATATTGTATGGACAATTATGAAATTTGCAAGATATGTGGTCAGTGCCCTGTAGTTGTGCAGCGTGAGTTTCTCCACATTTCGCTTATATTTTCAAGAGTTATGGCCCTTTTTTCTTCAAATCTTTGTGAATTGGGATTTGTAGGGCTGGTTCTCGGTTAATATTGTATGGACAAGTATGAAATTTGCATGATATGTGGTCAGTGACCCATAGGTGTGCAGCGTGAAGTTTCTCTGCTTTCGGTTATATTTTTAAGAGTTATGGTTCTTTGTTTAAACCTAAGTGAATGGGATATATTTATTTGTCCAGGCTGGATCTCGTCCATAACCGATTTGGACAAGGAAAATGGCTATAGTATACGTTATTCTACATTCCAAAGCAGACAACATAGGTTCTGAAGTATGAAATTGCCCCAAAAAGAGTGAATTGGGTGCAAAATTCAAAGTTCACTGATCGCTTCATAATTTCATCACAATATACTCCCAAGGAATGTAGGTCTCATAACCAGGTCACATTTTCGGATTTGGCGAAAGCCCTGGCCACCAGCTTGCATCGAAGCATCGTATTATCACTTGTTGGTTGATACTTGGAATATGTATTATGTGAGGCATGGCAAAAAAGTGACTGAAACAAATTTTTATAATTATAAATTGGGCCTCACCCAACCATAAAGAGATGAACACATGTCAGGTGGCAAGGGCACTTTGGGGTTGAGCAATCTCTGATTGCTTCTTGCCTGTGTTTATGTTCGAAGTTATGACCATTTTTTGTGTATTAATCTAGATATGATTTTGTGATATATATATTCTTGAATGTAGCTGTTATATCTGCAGAATTGATGATATTCTCTAAAAAGGACAATTCTGGATGATTAGTATAGCCATAATATGTTGCACATTCTCGGCATATTTCTCAATTGCTTGGGGAAGCCGAGGGCTTTTGTGAGCCTCATCCTCATGTTAGGCATGTCGATGATTTTCCACAGAGTCATGGCTCATTTTCCCATCGGTCAACAATTCGTTATCCGGTTCATATCTCAGTTACTTTTTGATGGACAACTTCAAACTTACATGGAAGATGCTTGGTATCTTGTAGATGTGCATTGTAAGGGATTTCAACACGTTTATTCATTTTCCACAAAGTTATGGCCTTTTATTGCTTGAATCCATGTTCCTGTCTGGACTGTATCCCTCATTAATTAGTGAAGTTTGAAACTTTCATAGTAGCTGATCATGCAGTATCATGTAGGTATGATCCCTTATCCTGTCAGTAAATAATGTCTTGTCCTGTCCATATCTTGGTTACTACTTGATGGACAACTTGTTTTCAACATGTTTAGTATCTTCCAGATGTACTGGTATGGTTTTCTCATCCCAATCATTTGTGCTACATAATCCCCACATTAATTGCACTTTGCCAATGACTGTCCATCAACATACATGTATTACATTCTTGTCCGGGTTGATACTTCGCGAACAACCATTTTTATGTTGCCATCAGTATGCTTTTAAGGCTGACGGGTCAATGCACCTTTGAAAAACTGGGACCAAAACTTGTTTATATCACAAAATATGTGGTTAGGTAGGATTATAGAAAATACGGAATTTATTTTGAATGGCCTAGTCTTGCGCTCTTTCTATAAAAAATATTGGATATTTACTTTCCCAGATGATGCATCTCAGAACAAACATTTAAATGTTGTAGAGACGAAGGTTGAACCACCAAATGCTGTAGTGCAGGAAAATTGCTAGGCATTTCAGCTGACAAATGCTTTCATGCTCTCTGACTTGGCATGCTGCATGCTTACTGTACTCGCTGCCATTGTTGTATTGCTATGCATGTCTAGGCTCGGCGCCGTCGGAGAGAGGACCTTGAAAAGTTGCGATATGAAGAGGCCTTACAGAAGGCAAAGGTTGGTGGACAGAGCTTTTCTCTTGTTCATTCCTAACACAACGCCCATTTCATTTTGGTAGTATCCTCTAGTTTATATTTTTATTGCACCAATCAAGCGTAGAAGTGAGGTTGAAGTTGTAGTTTAGAGTCTTAGGACTGAGAAGGGACTGCTGGTGATTTGATCTTGTACAGGCTTTCAAAATGATTTCCGACATTATTTACATGTAGATAGACTGCTGATCGTTCGGATAAGCCATCACATCTGACAGAAAACTCCAAAAGTGTTTCTCCATGTAGGAAATAGACAAAGGTCCAGTTGTTTTGGGTTTATATATGCTCTGCTGTATTCTTTTTGTACTGTAGGCTGCTTTCCTTAGTTTTGTTGTATGCTTGGTCCCTCAGTAGAACATTTATAGGTTGTAATCATGCTAGTAAGTTTTGTAATTTTCAGTGGCTACCAAGGAATGAAGGGAGGGAACTCCACTCTCTGAAACTCTGATCATCATTCTAATTATCAAAAAGCATCCATAAATTTGGAAAAAAATAATTCTTCAAAATTTATGTAACATTGAACAAATAAAGAAAAATTGAAGAGACCTCCAATTTGAACAGCTTTCCATATTTTCTCAGAAAATGCCCTTTGCAGCATCATGGAAATGTTAAAGTAATTGGTGTTTACAGTTGACAATACACTTGACAATAAGAGTGAAAGATTGTGTGAGCGCATTCCTAGTGTACATGATCAGATTTATCGGCATGAAAATGCTGTGTGGATTGTTGGTCATAGACATTCTTCCCTAGGGGAACGATTGGCTGAACCATGGTGTGACAGAACCCAGCTGGTTTACAAGCTACAAATTTGGCATGAAGCTTGAATTCGACCAATTCTTCCCATGTGAAGAATGCTGGCTTTCCAGGGCTTCGTGTTTAGCGTGAGTGATAGCTCACCTGCCCGCAAACACTCGCGTAAATTCATGTCACTAGAGTGATTTTTAGCTCACGTAAACTCATATTTTATATTGTATTATATTGCAACCACTCGCGTGACTTTCAAATACCCTCTCCTAAATATTTTGACGTGGGCTATTTTTAGCTCGCGTACTCAATTCTAAACACGAAGCCCTGGCTTTCTGATGTTAAACACTACAGACAATCTGTAGGGCGATTGTTTTTTTTTTATCGGACAATATCACATGTACAAAGAATAAATTATTTTATCACTTTTCAGGTACCGGTAAAAGAATGTCACAATTTGTCATTCATCACATTCACCTATACATGTACATGGTTATGAAGATGATTATCAACCTTAGAGTAAGACTTCACTGTGACTTGTAGTCACTGGTCAGATCAACAGAATCATGAGAAAATAACTATTATTCTGTTCTACTGTATGTCCAGTCTGGCTGTTGGTTATCTCCCTTCATCTCATCAACCAAAATACAAAGAAGTAAAGGTACATGTTGCCTTGGCAGTAGTTATGATCTGATATGGTGGAAAATATGTTCCACAAGTTTCTTATTATACAAGTTGCTATTGAATGGTAGCATGTCTTCTGATGTTTATATGCACACATATACACCCATATCTATTTCATTTCCTACAAAAAAAATCTTTTAGTTCAGTATATTTTTTTCCGTCTCTTGTATGTCTATGTTTGAATTATTTTAACTTCATCTGTAGTACTTGTGACTGTGACATCGAATTGAACTAAGATTGTCTTTCAACTTGGATATGTAGTCTGTCCAAATTATATTCTAAATTCAAATTAAATTGAGACTAAAACTGTGAAAATTCTTAAAGATTACAATAACTGTTTGATTTATTGATGATGTTGATGTATAACAAATGTGTAAAGTAATATATGATTACTTATACCTTCCAGTCTAACCTCATGTGGTACCAGCTGGAACGCGTAAGTCTCCCACTCTGCTCGCATGGTCTCGCTCGCCTCTTGCTCCGCCCAATTGGTTTTTGGCCACCGCAGTTCTCTTTTTGCTCAGACTACATTGCAGTTGTAAAGCTCTCTTCAGTATATAAGAGTTTGAGATACATTAAGACATACGTACAAATTTGTGGTATGGCTGTGTAGTGATACACTACACACGTAAGTTCCCGGCCAGTGAAAATGTTGTGTTCAGAGCAGTACGGTACCATAGCGGTGACTATGTCTTCTCCGTAACAGGACCAGAACAGACCGTCGTGGGTTGTGTGTCCGCTCTGGTACTTCTACGGTGAAGATGCAGTCAACGCTGTGGTACCATACCACTCTGAATACAATGTTTTCACCAGCAGGAAACTTTGGCGTGTGCATACATGTGCTTGCTGTACATGTATGTGTATCCAGGGTATGTGCTAAACAATGCAATAAACCTATTGATCCTTGTCCGAGAGAAATCCTGTTATACTGAGGAATGAGTTCAGCGATTCCTCACAACTATTATATTTAACTTTACAGTGGTTCATGTCATTCCATGATCACATTTGAAATTACGCTAAAGTTTTGAAAATTTCAGTTGAAAAGTAGTCATCTTTGGTTTGAAAATGTTTGAAATCAATTTCGCAAATTTTCTTTTCTTTAAGTTTATTTTCTTTATTTTTTCTTTTGCTTTCAATAGTAGCATAGTCAAATATATGAAGCTCTGTATACTGTCTTGTGATCTTTCTACTGCTTTTTGCTGGTATTTGGTAACATTTTATTTGATGCCATAATGTGTTTAATGTGAATCATACATGTATAAAATGTATGTACATGTACCTTTCGATATACATGTATTTAAAACTTGCATTAGGCTATCTAAAGTATTAGCTGTGTTTGCCATAATGCACTTGAAAAAAAAATTAGGTTTCATTTTTATCAAATACATGTATCACTCCATCTGTATCAGATTTCATAATTTAAAAAAAAAAAACAGAAAAGAACAATGTGACATTTAATTTGAATGGCCAATATGGAAGAAACTCAAAATAAATTCTAAACTTGATGTGGGCAAAATTCACATGCATGAACCATCTGTGGATTTTGAATATAATATTTCTCACCAAAGCTAACAGCAGAAAATGATATGTAAATATTCCTCACATGCATTGCTCCATATTGTATGATTGACTAACATTGAGGTACTGTGTGTTGTACATTCTGCTGTCCTGAACATGTCCAGACTGGACATCTCTTATTGTCTTCCGACGCCCGAAGGGCTAAAGGGGGACTATAATATTGGGGTCTGTCCGTCCGTCCGACTTCGTTTCCGGACAGTAACTTCTGAAAAAGTAAAAGGACTTTTTTTTCAAATTTGGTATGTTGGTACCTTGCCTCAAGATCACGCTTGGGATTGTTTTTCACACCCATCCGCGTTTAGGTGTCGCCAAGTTAAAATTTCGTTTCTGGACAATAACTTTTGAAAAACTGAACCGATTCTTTTCAAATTTGGTGTGTGAGTAACTAGTTAACCTCAATATCTCGCTTTGGATTGTTTTTCACGCCGATCTGCCCCTATAGGTGGCGCCACCTGGGGGCCAAATTAGAATTTTGTTTCCGGACAATAACTTAAAAACCGATACAGATTCTTTTCAAATTTGGTATGTTGGTGCCTTGCCTCAAGATCTCGCTGGGGATTGTTTTTCACGCCGATCTGCTTATAGGTGGCGCCACCTGGAGGCCAAGTTAAAATTTTGTTTCTGGACAATAACTTTTGAAAACCTGAATGGATTCTTTCCAAATTTGGTATGCGGGTACCTTGCCTCAAGATCTCGCTTGAGATTGTTTTTCATACCGATCCAGTTGTAGGTGACGCCACCTTAAAATTTTGTTTCCAGACACTAACTTCTGAAAACCTGACCAGCATATGACAAATTCAGTAATTGTGGGTACCTTGCCACTGGATCTCACTTGGGATTGCTCTCCATGCCGGGTAATGAATGTTACAATTCCAAGCTTTATCAATTGTTTCAACGTCGGGGAAATTAAACCGCTTGGGTTTTCAGTTCAAAATAGTCTTTTATTGAAAGTTTGTATATAAATTAGTATTGTTATACATGGCAGAAAATGAATGAAAAGTGGGGGTCACCATCTCCGCTTAAGCTATGGATACACATCAACATGAGGTACCCCTAGTTTCGGTGTAACACAGAAATGATAAGTATATGAAGAAAAATAATCATGAAATTAGATCAAAGATAGATTTCTTTGCAAAATTCCAGATGACATATAAATCACCATTTCATCTGAAGACAGTTTAAGAAATGACTTAATTTTCTGTCTGATGGACAAAAATTTGAATTTTTTGACACTTACAATTTTGCATATTTGTTTAACAATGAACATATAATTTAAGTATACAAAAGATTGAATCATTTATGCGAAATTGAATTTTTCGCTATTTGAAATGTACTCTCCACAAGCCAGTTCACTGGTGTTACTATTCAGAACATGCCCCAATAGAATAAATGTCTGGGGTTTTTTGCCACCGGTTCTCGGGTGCAAAATTCAAGCTAACCTATTCCAATCACAGAATTTGTCTGTTTCATGACTAAAATACTAAGTTTTGACAAATTTATCCATTGATTGTATGGTCGAAGACAATACAAGATTTATTAAGATTGACTGTCATGGTAGTAAATCAGTACTTATCAGAATCATTTTAATGGATTAGAGGGTACTCATGTTCTTAATTAAAATTCCCAAACTGACTTGATATTTGGACTTGAATGGGACATGTCTAACTCATTAATATAATTCTGACATCCTGAATAACCTTGTCTACACCTAATCATGATTGTGGTGGCTATACATACATGTACCTGTACACTGTAACTAACCCTATTTGTGTAATATAGGTAGTGCTGATAACACGGATGCTTCTTTCTGTTTCATACATGTTGTCTGAACTGCCTCAGCTTCAGCTATTTGTGTATGACTGTTTGCACCATGGGTGTGGTGAAAGATAACTATAATAAAATCCATTTACTGTATTTTCATGGATCAATTTGAATGACATATACAAATGTTCTGTTATGGAATTAATTTGAGATATTGACCCTTGTTCAAGGCTTGGTTCAACACATGGAGGATTGGGGGAGGGGGGGGGGGGGAGATGTTAAATTGGAAGTGCACCAGAAGTTTGTTACTTACGTAAGTGCACCTCTGACATGTCTGAAGCATGTCTCTGTTAAGGCTCTGATCAGCTGGAAAATTGTTTTCTGTCAGGGATATTCTCCTTCACATGTATGTGTTATAATGTGTTTCTAATTTCTGTGGGATGTGTCTGTTTTTCTGTCACCTAATCCCTGTTGGGACTGTTGTATTTGTGGTAATCTCAATAGAGCTGCACATATAGTTATTATGATTTTCTCCATAATTATCAATTGAAGGATCGAGAGATGAAGAGACAGCAGGCTGTATTGTTGAAAGAACAGGTGAGTTACCATGGCAACTACATGTATGAGTGAGGTGGATTCAGATTTCATACCTGATGGCTTGTCACCTCTGAAATCCCTGCTTTACATGTGTGTGTGTGTGTGTGTGTGAGTGATGCTCCAATAGTTCTGCTTGTCACGTCCAGCATGCAGATTTCAATGGGAATGGGACACATCACACAGATGTCGGCTATGGTGGAGTACTCATAACATTGAGAAATGTTCTGCCACTGACACATTTATGGATAAAATCAAACAGACAAAAATATGGATAGTTTCCAACAAATTCCTGAAATCTGCAGGCTTGTAGCTTTCTTGTAATTTAACCCGGAGTTATAACTAGCACAGCAACTTCTTGAGTATCATGATACTTTATTGTCATGGCTTATTAATATTAATTCACTTGTCCAAAAAAGTTTTTGGTACCTAAATTAACATTGTTTGAACTGATTGTGCATTTAAGTTGGGATACAGTATTACTGAATATGTCTCATAAATATGGGCATAAATATATATTTCATCCTTCAACAAATTTCAAGAGTTGCGTGCTACATGTAGTTTTTGTGGTGTAACATTGTTTGTTTAGTACTGTTCTGGTATCATATATTATGGTGACTTGAACAGCATAAGTCTATGACATATAAGTATGTCACATACACGTAACCCTCATTTCCTTAGTGTTGTCTTTCTCTCTATCAGAAGTCTACTTCTGACACACACACACACAGACCTCTGTCAGATTTCTGACACATATACATCTGTCATAGACTTCTGACACATACCGATCTATGCCATAAACTTCTGACACACATACCAACATCTATGTAAGATTTCTGACTCACATACAAAAATCTTTGTCATAGATTTCTGACATACACACATACCTCTCTTGTCATAGACTTCAGACACACATCTATGTCATAGACTTCAGATACACATACAGACCTTTCAGCCATAGACATCTGACACACACACACACATACATGTCAGACTTCAGACACACGTACAGACCCCTGTGGATACACATTTTCCAGCTTCATGTAACTAATTGAATGACAGCAGTGCAGGTTTCCAGCAAAGGCCCACAGCATCACTATTGGGTGTTCAGGAGAGTATTGTGATGATACCCTCTCCATCTACACCTCAGTATGAAGATTAGTGTATATGGGGAGTCTGGTAATTTAAATGGCTTAACGGTTTTCTTAAAGGAGAAGAAAACATGTGACTAATGTATACACTGAATGAAAGATCTATCTCGCCCATATCCAAAAATGTAAGCAAATATTTTTTGTGATTTTTAACCGCCGGTCTATTCATATTGAAACATCAAAAACTGGAGCCTGTGGACAGATTCATAAGTGCCGCCATTACAAGGGCTTGCGTCTATTTTAACCAATCAGAAATGCCGAAAACATATTGTGCGCATCTCTGCGTGACGTCAGCCAGGCTCATACTCACTTCCGCCCTGTACGTTGAAGTATGAGAAGCTCTCGAGACTGCAGGTTTATATTTTGTATACTGTTCTAATTTAATAGTGGTAGTGTGCCAATATTCCGCAAATACACGGCCATCATGCCGCAGTGTGTGGTGTTTGGCTGTTATAATAGAACTGGGAATCCAAACCTTTCAAAGACCGTGACATTTCATCGGTTCCCAATGTTGGTCGGCAGGATTTTACTCCAAACGCATCAGAGAAGAACTTTTGCACAGTGAGGCTGATGCAATAAATTGGAGTGAGTTTATTAGTCTTTCAACACTATTTCAGTCATATCACAACGTTCGGTTCTATTCCTGTCAAATTGTAATCATTCCAATGTAAGAAAGGCTTGGTTTGTAATATATCTCCATGCAATGTCATTATATTTTCGCCTTCCTCGCTAGAGATCAGCGAGGCCCGGGTGACGTCGCACGCTTAGACGACCCGAGCCGAAATGGCGGCATGCTCGAGAGGCAACGATGCGCAGGTTGAACGCCGATTTAATCGACTGGAAAAAATCGCAAAAAATATTTTCTTACATTTTTGGATATGGAGGAGATAGATCTTCCATTCAGTGTATACATTAGTCACATGTTTTCTTCTCCTTTAATGTGTGCAAGTCCATGTTTAAATGACCATTTAATGGATATGGTGCTTTCTTTTCTCTGCTGCTTCCTGGCTTTTAATACAAAGGTCCCAGAATAGGGCTTATTTGGTTGTTGGAGGCACAAAAGGATGGTATTGCTCACATGAGGTCTTGTCTATGGTTAGGTGCTGGGCATTGCTTTCATAGACACTACCACAAGATCAGATAATGGATCTGGCTCTACCTCTCAAAATACTTCAAAACCAAACAATCTCTTCTTTGAAGTAGCAGGAACACAACTGGGCTGGGTGGTGCTTAGTTGGTTCGTCGTGATATAGCTGAAATATTGTTGAAAGCGACGTTAAATTCTATTCACTCACTCACTCACTCAAAACCAAACAACTTTGAAGATTTTAATTTGCCGAAATTAAACAGGCATCGGCCTGATCAGTAAATAGGCTACAAATAAATTAATTCAACATTGCCAATGTAATGAATGCCTCCTTGCCTAACCTCAGCTTAACATCATGTGGGCAATTATGTCATTTCTTGTGTCTCGTCTCTTACAGCTAATGATATGTAGACATTCCTGTTCAGATTTATTCTACACAATGTAAATAATAAACATGTATAAATTGTCAATGTCCAATTGGACTATTTGAAATGTACTGTGTAAGATTATATATTTATGGTTTATTATTCCATTTTAAATTGACAGTATGTGCAGTTAAACTGTTGTTGCTTTCCTTGTACATGTTTGTCTTCATTCATGTTACAGTATTGTTTGTTATCACTCTGTGCATATACGTTTCATAGATCTTTTCTACTGTATTACTTATTGAACGGAACAGGGCTGATACATCTTGCAAATAAAATTTCATATGAAGTAGTTTCATACAGATTTATTAAATTTAGTGCCTATCTCAGATTAGGTTCTTTGTGTCATCCTGTCAGTTTTGATTCGTTAACAATTACTTGGCTGTTTGATTGACACCTTTGGCCCCTCCTTTTTTGTTATCTTGCTGCTCAGGAAAGAGAATGGCAGAAACAGATGATGATTATCGCAAATATGGTATGCTATACTTCCAAATTATATATTCTATTTTATATACTTTATATATAGATAGCCACACACTTATAGCTTTACTCGAACACACTTATAGCTTTACTCAAACACTGTACCCAGCCTCTCTCTTTCTACATGTATCAACTTGTATTACACAAAGTCATGGTGATAAGCTTGCAACAAGGTCGATTGGTCCAGGAAACAAGACCCCAGCCTTCCATCTCAGAAAGATTGCACTCCAAAGATCCGACGATAGACCACTTGGGGGATTTACACAGCTGCCACATCAGGGCTTTCATTTTAGAATAATATTAACTGGACCTCCAGAAGCAGTTTTCGCAAGTCTTAGTTAATAATACAAACCGAGCTTCTCGGCACCTAAACCCAATTTGATGCACTTTGAATATTGTGTTGTGTTAATTTTGTCCTATGGACCAGGACATTTACATGTACCAGGCTGACTGAACATATGTCTTTTGATCTCCTTTAAAAATTGCCATCAATGATACATGTACTTAAAAATTAGTGTTTGAAGTAGGCATTATATATATTTATGTACCAAATTGAAAGTCTGTACAATTGTTTTAGATTGAAGAAGCATATGATAGAGTGTGGGTGGGTGAGGCATATTTTGCAAAGGTATCTTTCATCTCAATCTCAGTAAACTCAGATATAATATCACAGAATATTATATCTGAATTCAGCCCTATATACATGTAAATCCTGTGCGAGTTGAAACTACTATTGTTAGCCAATCAGATGGATAGCTGGTTGTAACTATTTCAAAATCACGCCCACAGTAATTACACACGGTAGCTCGTGGTCTGATATATAAACATTATCCAAAAACAGTTTCCAAAAATGGCATCGTTACTAGACAGGGTCCGTAAACATAAAAGAGTTTACTCCCGCCGAAAAGTCTGGCTTTGTTAGGGGTAGAAAATATCAAAAGATTGTGCCGTGCGAAGATGTTAATCTCCGTGAAGTAAACGTCAATCATTGTCAGAGCGAGAAGGTTTAAATGGTCGTGATTGGCTTACTAAGGGATCTCGTAGAATATCGGCGAACATTGGACACAAAGTTTTCATAGCGTTACGTCTAGATGGTATTCCCCTGATTTACCATCTTGGTTTACCTAGATTGTCTTTCATCTCACACAAGTGGCAAATGAAAGTTCTATTAATCTGTGTTTAGTGATGTCAAAACATTTTCACATGGATAGCATGGCTGTAATGTTCTGAAGTTGAAGCATCTGAACCCGTCTGATCTTCTATCAGATGGATGTATGATACCTCAGATTCCACTTGTTTGAATAGAGCGGGGAACCTCTTCTTGTATTTGACCTTTCCCTCCACATTTGCATGTAACACTTCTGTCTGCTTGTGATACACATTATATATATATATATATCAGCTGGGTTGCCCAATTATCAGGTTTATAGGATGCAGCTTAGCTTGTCCTTCAGTCTCCAGTGTTGTCATAAGAACTGAAAAAGCAAGAAATACATGTACTTGCTCCTGTAACAGTTGTATTTTGTGCCATGTGATGTTTGCAACACTGACCATCTCATGTTAAAGTGGGGTTTTTTGCCTTGGAAGGAAGTTTTGGTTGCCACTATTCAACACGAATAACTCAAAATTAAGTTGAAATCAATCATGCTTATAAAGAAAGGATCATACTTGATTGGTGTCGTATTACAGGAGAGAGAAAGAAGAAGACAACACATGCTGTTGGTGAAGGCCCTGGAGGCCAGGAAAAAACAGGAGGTATGTTACAGAATAGTCCAGATATTATTTCTCTGCTGAAAATATTATTCTCAATCTATAACCTTCAATCAGGTTATTAACCATGATATATACAGTATTACCTGGCTGTAAGCAAAACAAGTTGACACATTTTACTGCATTTCATTTGTTCATTTGTTTATATCTTCAAATTTTGGTTGTCCAGATCTGAATCTGTCTATCCAGAGGAGAGTTTGAAGATTTCAGTAAAAATGGATTTGTAGCTCATGAAGTAAATATTACTATCCTCCAAATCCGAGTTTCCCACTAGTATATTGCTGTTGTACATTTGTTTCATTGGCAGCTTCAGCATCACAAAGTGAATATATAACGTATTACGGTAATTCTTCTAATAATTCAATCACAGGAAGTGAACTTTCTCACCATAAAATCTTGGAGAACAAATTGATTAGAACAGGAAGTTAACAAAATGGTTCAAAATCTTGCATAATCCATTACTTCTTTGTTATTTCAGTGATTTTAGAGGGCGATACAATTTATTAAAACCACCGATTAGATTTTGTCCCCAAAATTGGGGGTGATTGAATTTTTATAGGGGGATTGAATTGTCAGCGGGATTAACATTGATATTGATAAATTTCACAGAAGAATACAATCGATTCAAGCCTAAACAGGAGTGTGGAATCTTTATATAAATCTTTATTTCAGGAAAAAGAAAGATTAAAGGAAGAGAAGAAAGCAGAGAAGATAATGGTTAAAGAGAAGAAATTTGTGAGTTATCATGGATATTGATTAATCTTAAATTGTTTGAACTGCATTGTAAACATTATTAACATTACGCGGAGCATCAGACATTTACATATACTGGACCTATACTAGTGAATCGTTGTTTCTCATCCGTGTATTGGTGCGAAGAAACCAATAATGAGTGTACTTGTACTGCAACAAATGTAAAGCTGTTGTAGAGGCAGAATAATAATGATGATAATATGTGCACTGTAGTTGTTGTGAAATCTTAAAAAGTGGAAATAATTGGAAATATGGAACTGCCACAGAGACAATGGTGGTAAATTACCTGGCTCAGACTGTAACCATAGCTTGTAATGATTTCAATTGTACAGGAACAAAGGCGTCTTGAACTGCAGCTTGCTCAAGAACTCAAACAACCAAGAGAAGACCTGGAGCTTAGGGACTGTAGGGTAAGAAAATACATTTTTTTTAATTTCAGCAGGATTCAATATGACATCAGATTAAATCGACAGATCTCAGAAGTTAACAAGCTTGAGAATCAAAGTTATATGTGGGAAATTTGCTTGATCAACATTGTTTCCTGCATAATAAGTTTGATATATGCATCAAGCACAAGTAGATAGATTAAGCTGGATAATCTGCAGCTGAATACCTTATAGTGTGTAAAGCCACCTATATAAAGCAACACCATCTTCAAGCATATTCTATGTATGCATGAATTCTGTTGTAGCCCATGCCCGAGTTGAACCGCCTAGCAGGGGTTAAATTGCCTGGTGCCGCATTAGCTGACTGTCTCATGGTGTTGGAATTCCTCAACAATTTTGGTGATGCCTTAGGAGTTGGTGAGTATATTCTTGTAGATACAATTCTCAATGATTGTAAGACAAACAGTTTTCATCTGTTGGGGTATTTTCAGGATTTATGTGGAAGGGGATTATGGGAAATTACTGTCCGTCCCAAATGCTGTCCATCCCAAATGTAGTGAACACAATATGACACAAAAATGATAGCAGTCATATTTGCTTGTAAACTCCATATGTATGAGGAAAATTGAACCAGAACTTTTCTGGCACAATGCTGACTTATGCCACAAGGTCAAGTTCCCTTTCGACCTATTTTCAAAGGTCACAGGGGTCAAAATGTGAAAAGCAGTCCTATTTGCTTGTGACCACAAAACTCGAGAGCAAATTCATGTGGTCTCTATCTTTGACACAGTCTTGCTTTACAATGTTCCCATACATTCTGGAATAACCTTGACCTATTTTTGAAGGTCAAAGGTGGAAATGTGAAATGCTGCCTTATGAAAGGTTCTCTTGGTCAAGTTCACTCCCGACCAATGTTGAGCTATATTTTGTCAGGAAAGTCAAAATGTGAACTCCTAAATACAAGATTTGGACGAAAATTTCAGCTACACACTCAAGCTTTCACAGTAGGCTATGCTGCCTCATGGACCACATGCCAAATTCACCAGAGAGCCTTGTCAAGAGAAGTTTTTGCCATACCCAGTCTGTACATCTGCACTTCCTGTCATTGTCCCCCGATGCCGAAAGGGCTAAAGGGAGACTATAGTATTGGGGTCCGTTCGTCCATGCATTTCAAATTTGATATGTGGGTTCCTTGCTTCTAGATCTCGTTTGAGATTGTTTTTCATGCTGATCCACCTATAGGTGGTGCCACCTGAGGGCCAAGTTAAAATTTCGTATATAGACAATAACTCTTGAAAAACTGAATGGATTCTTCTCAAATTTGGTATGTGGGTACCTTGCCTCAAGATCTCGCTTAGGATTGTTTTCCACACCGATCCACCTATATGTGGCGCCACCTGGGGGCCAAGTTAAAATTTAGAAATTTAGTTTCCGAACTATAACTTCTGAAGATCCGACGTACCTTGGGTACCTTGCCACTGGATCTCTCTTGGGATTGCTTTCCATGCCAGGTACTGAACATTACGGTTCCAAGCCAAATCAGTTGTTTCAATGTCGGGGGACTTCAACCGCTCAGGTTTTCAGTGAATTTTAACTGAAAGTTTATATGAAAACTGACTGTGTGCATGAATGAAGCAGTTGTGGATTGCCTTTTTAAAATATTTGAGAGTGGTGATACTTGAAGTTGCCTTGTGTTTGCAGACGCAGATGCAATGCCTAACCTGGACATGTTACAGAAGGGGCTGATGAATGAGAATGAGGATGCTGTAGAAGAGCTTATGTCCCTTGTCACACACCTTGTACAGTTCGCTATTGATGACCCAGGGGTTCCCAATCCAAAGGAGGTATGTATTACCTTGATCCTGTATTGATGTTTTTTACTGTGGATGAAGTGACAGTGGTTTCACAGTGCAGCACTTGACACACAATATACAGATCAGAATTTTGTACGCTGTAGAAGTATTTCGCTTGGGAAGAATGCTTCAAGTATGTCTACGCCCCACTGGAAGTATATGCCAAGTGAAGCAGATCCACTCATTGGCAGTGCCAGTTTACTTTCAGTTTCATCGGGTCAAAAAAAACTCTGACACTGACTTGTTACCTTTGAAATTGAAATTTATACCATTTAGTGTATTAATGGTTGACATTACTTCTGCAGGCTGTAACCAAGATGGGTGTTAAGATAACAGATGTAGATGTCAATGACACAGTGGTGTCTGAGATACTACGATTGTTCATCCAGGCTAGAGCTGGCAAACAGCATGAGGTGAGGCATACATTTATTGTTTTCTGCAGTGAACTGAACACTGCTTGATTTCAATACATAGTACGTTTGTTATCCAATCAAATAGTTTTCAGCTTTTGAATTTCACTATTAATGATGTAAAAAAAGTGATGAATTGGTTTAAGGGTTCGCAACAAGAGGTATTGGTTGTGAACTAATTTACCGCTGGGTTGTCTTTCATACCAAGTGATATCCCCTCACAATGTCAGTGCTATGAATCTGTATGAAAGAATCCCAGTGGTAAATTAGTACACAATAAATACTGATATGAAGGCCTCAAAACGATTTCCATCTTCACGAGGCTGTTTCATTCACCTCCCTCAACAAAAACAGTGTTGCCTGGTTTGCACATGAATTGCTGGTGTTGACCTATTTATTTTGTAAGTGAGCGATTGCAAGTGACAGTTGCATGAACCACAGCATGGAAATGGTTTATTTGATGGCTGCCTGAATTTCTATGGTAGTTTTAACACAAAAAGTGTCT
Source organism: Hanleya hanleyi (assembly GCA_036873755.1). NCBI lineage: Eukaryota > Metazoa > Mollusca > Polyplacophora > Lepidopleurida > Hanleyidae > Hanleya > Hanleya hanleyi. The sequence continues at coordinate 26,422 of JAVTVY010022264.1, forward strand.
ACATATGTCTATCTCTTCCTGGAAAATTGTAAAAATATTCATTTTAGGATGGCACAGCAGAAACTTCATGATGACGTACATGTTTCAGGAATACAAAATTGAAATTTGTGTACCGTGCATGAATTTGACTGTATGGGTAAGAGCATTGTCTGCTAAGACCGGTCCGTGTGAGCCAAAAAGATGAAAGACATGACACTCTCGCTCCATTCATGGATGGGGGGTTTTTCTGTAGGTCAGCAAATACTGCACTGCCAAATATACCCTACTTATTTAAGATAATGCCCTAAAATTTTCTTGAAATAAGAAAATTTTACTCAAAATTCTTGTTTAAGTAAAATATTCTTACCCCACTCCAAAATTTACAAGAAAAAAAATCTTGAAATTGAAGAATTTTTCTTAAAAAAACCTTGTTTTAAGAAAAATTCTTAAATTTAAAGATTTTTTTCCTTGTTTAAGTAAAAGTTGGAGTGGGGTAAGAATATTTTACTTAAACAAGAAAAAAAATCTTAAAATTTAACTTATTTGAGTAAAATTATCTTATTTTGGGCATTATCTTAAAGTGAACGTAAAGGCTGAGGCAACATGCACTCTGTGGGAAAGAGCTACATTGAAATACTGAAATAGCAGCAACAAATATTTTTGGGGATTTTTTTGCACCGAGTACGAACGAAATTATCTCCGTTGTATTATTGTTCCCCGGCTGCCGCCATGCTGGCTATCTCACTCAGAGCAGTGACGTTGTATCACCTTGGAGCTCTTTATTCGTGGAGTTAGAAAGCGCAGAAAGCATGTAAACATAGCGACGCACGAGGAGGCTAGCCTGACTTCAAGTTCTGACAAAGAGACATATGAAGGTTTACAGGGTTACCAGTTTGAACCAAAACGCTCCGATGTCGACGAAAGTAGTGAGTAGTTCATCGAACGTTTCAGGTCAGTAAACACTTGCTGGAGACACGCAACACAATCAAAACACGCTTGAAACAGCCGAGCTCTCCACCACCGCAATTACAATTCGTGCTACAGCGATGCCAAAACAAAGTGATACTACGTCACAGGAAAATATCACGTGCTCCGTACAAGCGTTTTCATTGGCGCAAGGCTAATCAATAAACTGATATGGCCGACTCCAGTCGCTCGTTGCATCAGTCAATAATTCCCGTGTTTGGAATTTTTTTTTTGGAAGGGAAAAAATCACAAAAAATATTTGTTGCTGCCAAATGATACTTTTAATATAGTTCTTCCACACAGTGCGTGTGTTGTCGCAGCCTTTACGTTCACTTTAAATAAGTAGGGTATTTTTGGCTCAAATTTTTTGTCTTGAATCTAACGTGCATTTGACCACAACAGGCAAGACAGTGAAGGTTAGAATCAACATGAATTCTGTTGAATCTGTAAAGTATTATTCTCCGTCTGTTATAAGAACTGGTCTGAAGCAGAGGTAAGGGTATTGTTTTGGGGTCTTTCTCTCTACTTCAGCTAGGGATCTTAAGTGATATTTAAATCAGGGTTTGTGAAAGTTCTTAACTTAAATCTGTAGAACATGTTGATTTGGTGTATCACAATTAAATATAACAGAGTGAGGGTATGCATTTGATTCATCCTCGTTTTTCTTTTGACGATTTTTCAGCTGTGTGGCTTATTGGTGTACAAACCATTGGAGGCCTTAAACACCACCCAGAAGGCAGCTATTCTGGCCTTCCTATGCAATGAACTGCTCTGTAGCAGGGTCATTACCAGGTCAGTACACATTCAATATTGCTACACCACAGTCTCATCTGGTCTTGTTCTGGCCCTGCATCATATTTAAACATACCATTTTCACAAATAAGGTTGATGTTTTTCACATAATATGTTGCATATCTATGATCGTGACAAAGCAAATTACCCACCTAAAGAGAGTTAGTTATTATAGTTTCCCTGTGCAGTTACCACAATAATAATGAAGTTAACAGATTCTAGTCCAAGGAGTGCAACTAAATAGTTCCGCTTCACCCAAGAGAGGTGATCCCTTGTTTGTTCTGACCTTTATATACAATAAGATACCATTTATATTTAACAGTGAGATAGACAACAATATCGAGACAATGTCAGGCTTGAGAAGAGAGAAGTGGATTGTGGAGGGCAAACTCAGGAAGTGAGTTCCTGTGGATAATAATGTGTTGTTCATTTCATTTTAATAAGGGCTGTTCCATTTAAAAAGATGTACCCCCCCAGGAAGGGAAACTTTGTACACCCCAACCACCAATATATGCAAATTAATTTTCCTTGCCTCCACCAAGCACAGCAAATAAATGTTCAGTACAACCTGGGAGAGAAGCTTTTTTTTTTTTCATCATAGCAACCCACCCACCCACATTTTTTATTTGGAAGGGAAAAGGCACCCATCCATATTTTTTATTTTATTTTTACAGAAACATAGAGAAGATATTACAAATCGACCTAATCGCGTGGCTAGCATGAACTTAGCCAGCTATTGCGCACGCACGGCTATTGTTCAAAATGTAAACATAAACAGTCCACGTGAGTATTCATTGATACAGGCCCATCGTCACACTTCGCCTTTGGATTTGCCCAGGAGCACGTGGAGTCACGATGTACCATGAATATTTTCAAGAACGCCGTTACAAGACATATTTGCAAGTGATTAGTATTTCGCGTTCGTTGAATACATATTGAATAAAATAATGTCTCACCTTCGAAGATTTGGACATACTGTCCCAAGCCCTCCCGTCTCAACCATTCGCCAACAGATTTACAATTCCAGTCCGCCATTTTACACCTGAATTTTCAAGGCCGAACGGAAAACCACGGAAATATCCGAAAGGAGTAAAGGGAGACCACTCGGCCCGCGCCACTACTCCAAACAGCCGGAAGTCGTCAGCGGATATCAAGTGGATATTGGTAATAGAGGGCCCACCCATAGAAGCGATATTTTTACAAGCTTAAACAATCACCAAGAGAAGCAATTTATTACCTGGAGGGACCACCAAGAGATTTCTATTCTGGACAACCCCACCCACCAATATATATTTTTTTTTTTACCCCCTTCCGGGGGGGGGGGTACATATTTTCAAATGGAACAGCCCTAACATAACTCCTATATTTCTCTTGTTTATTACATGTGTATGCTTTTATACTGACCTTGAAATTGTTGCTATTGAAATGAACAGATGTTTTTGAAGTCTAATGATCAATGAGTAAATTTGAGATTTGCAGGTAGTAAACTAAATATGTCATTTCTGTCCTGTCTAGATGTAAGTTGATAAGTATGAATATATTTCTGTTGTATTTAGATGGAATGGCATCAATGGGAATATGTATTTTGATGTAACTGGGATTCAGTTCTATAATGATATAATGACTGGTATTCTCTCATTGCAGGCTGAGGACACTGGTGGCCAAGAAGTTCAACCGTCCAGAGGTGAATAAAGGGTCAATCAGTCAGCTGGACAACCTCTCCACCATGTCGAACAGTATGGGTGGGGAGACAGATGTGGACATCAGCCTCTCCCAGAATCTATCAATGACTGGCAATAGTAAACATGGCAGTGATGATGAGGATGAGGAGAGTGGTAACGAAAGTGATGCTACAGACGCCACCAACGCCACGGGGAATAACTCTGCCGAGGTAGGCAGCAGTTCATTATCATATATCACTTGTATGGTCTTACACTAATCCCTCTTATCATGCAATCACAGGAAATGAAAATTGTGGGTGATTGAATTTTGGTGGGGGGATTGAATTATTAGAGGGATTACCATAGTCACCAAACACCTTTTCAGTCAAGAATGGAGGATAGTTGCTAGCGCCTCTACTATGTATGGTCAAGACACCAAGCCATTAGCAAGGTGTAGTTGTTTGGGAAATGCCGGACAGCTTCTATAATTCTATATGCGGATGCCGTTCATGACAAACAATACAATATAATTTGATTCTGTATGATCTTACCTTTAGCCCTTGTTTGTGAGAAACTGTCCAGTTTTGGCTGCACAGGAGGTCAAAACATAGATCTACCACTTTCAATTGAATTACTGTAGATGCCTCATTATTCATGGGAAGTATCTTTGCGGTTTCATTCCCGATCTGTGTTTGCAGGATTTAACATTCAAGATAAATGCACCACTGAACCATGAAATGTAGAGGAAAACGAAAGAAAATGAAGGGGGTGGAAGATTTGGTTTAATGTCAATCTCTCTGGTTATTTCACTCATGGTGAAAGACCGTTTGGTTGGTGGAGGAAGCCGGAGTACCTGGAGACAAGCTTTCGCACATGCATCAACCAGGGCTCTAACTCATACCAGTTCAGCGGTGTGAGGCTAGTGGTCACCAGCGTAGCACCTTAGACCACTCGGCCACCGAGGGCCCCCGAAGAAAATGAAATTTACATAGATAGTAATAAGGAGAACCAATTGTGTTAAGTGTTCACAGCTTTTGCTGATTGTTTTGAGATGTTCTGAAAACGTCTAAAATGTATTCATAGAGGTGTTGGCATCGCACAACATCTACAGAGGTCTGTTTAAGAATCATTAGTGAATGTACCATTTCTTTTTTTCAGGAGGATGACCCGGGTACAATTGAAGAATGTGAGAAGAAAATTGAAAAGCTTACAAAGGTGGGAAAATTTTACAGTCCAGTGACTTCAATAGTGTTCATACTTCAAACTGTCTGACCCATTGTGTCACTTTCAGTTCCATGTGCTCATTTATATTATAAATGTTTAGAGTGGTGATTTATCAGATAATCTGCTTCTTTGAAGCCACCTGACTCTTTGTTGTTGTGCAACAGGTCCTGAGTTTAGCTTAGTGGCACCAGCGATTGGGTGCTATTGAAAAGTTATAGCAACCGGGAAGAGGTATTTGTGATGGAAAATTAATGTTGTAGCTTTTAGACCTATGTGATATGTGAGGATTTTCATGATTGTTCTTTTAGAATTGTGTCAATTATTTGATGTTATTTTCTTTTGCAGCAACATGGTCAATATCGTAACAAAGTGTTCAATGCATCACATAAGCTACGAGGGATTTGTTTTGGGCAGGACCGTTACAAGAGACTGTACTGGGCAATACCATATCTAGGGGGAATCTTTGTGGAGGGCCTAGAGTCTGGGGAGGTTGGGGAAGAGGGTCTGCAGGGGCAGACTGACTCCCCGGGAGAACCCAGCAATCCAGAACAGATGGCAAACGATGTTAAGAAGAGGCTGGAGCAGTGTAAAGAAGAGATTATGAAGTTAGAAAATGGTGAAATGTTGGAGGATTCAATCATTGTGAAAACAGAGCCCATGGATACCAGTGAACAGAACAGTGTTCTGGAAGGCTCTTCACTTTGCCCCAGTGACATGAGTGAGGGGCGGGACAAGAAAGAATCGCTTATGAAGATTGAGCAAAATGGCTACAATCACAATAACCATTCTACCTCAGACCAGGACTGTCCAAACGAGTCTAAGACATTGTGCAATGGTGATCTAGACATGAACACTTCATGTGACGAGGACAGTAAAATGTTACCCGATTCTGGTGATATGGATTGTGCTTCTAATTTATTCCTACAAACACCAAACTCAACCAAGTTGAGTGAATTCATAAACATTGCCAAATCCGAGGCTTCCACGGAGGACTCTCCTCTGAGGAATCATTCATCAGTGTTTACATCATCACCCATTACAAATGGTACAAACTGTAGTACAAACAATATGGAGACGAATACTACCGAGTCCAAACCTAGTTTTCTAAGTATCGACTCCATGTTAAAAAAGGACGACAATAGTGGACCTTCCTTGTTTAACAATCATTTCCTGCCACCAGGTCTACTACCCGCCGGACCATTCTCAGCTGAGCAGATGCTGAAAAACCTGTCGGACAGGCAGAACCAGAAACCCTGGTTCAGTATTCTTCCCAGGTTACCCTGTGACGACATGTCAATTACACAAGACCCGAGCAATTGTGCCGTCCCTCCTCCCCGGGCCCATGTCAATAACAACTCCATGTCATTTCTTTCCCCCGTGCCATTCCGTGCATTACAGATGCAGAACCCAGCGTTTGCCTCATTCCAGATGGGTCAGATTGGTGTCTCCCCATCAGACTATAACTTACTGGCGCTCACTCCAAAGAATTCCAGCTCAGTCATGGAGGATTCCTTCAAAGTTCCGAACAAGCCGGGCGAGTGTCCGACCACATCAAACTCTCCAGCTCCTTCAGATCTGCTCAATTACGAACCTGCTGAACCAATACCCATTCCTGAAGGTAAATATAAAGATCCCTGCTAGATAATACTAGGATGCACACAGAATTCCCCTTAGCTATTAAATAATACAGCAAAACCTGAGAATACCAAAACTGACTGTCATTTTTGGTTCACTATCCCTCCCCATAGTAAATGCATATACCAAGGCCTTGAGAATATCGAAACCTTTCCCCATCGGAACCATCTGTGTTTTTACATGCAAACTTATCGAAACAATTTTAATTGCAGGGGTGTGAAACCGCCATGAATATGCTAAATTCCATGTGAAGAAATATTCTGCAAATGAATACACTTTTTTGAGAAAAATATGATCGGAAGTTGTAATAAATCAATCACTCAGATTTTCATTTTCATTTAATTTGTGTTTGTTGGGCTTCGTCAAGCATCGATTTTTAGATCAGACCTCTACATTCCATGTCCGCTAACAATGGTTGGAGAGACCAATAGGCAGAAAATACTGAACTTCTGAGGTATATTTCAACTGACGGAGATATTCATTGTGGTAGATGATTGTGGTAACTAGATCGGGAACCTCAGTGCATTTGTTAGAAGAATGAATTAAAGGTGGTTCTTGACTGTTATCGGTCAAACTACAGGACAGGTGGCAGAAAAACTCAAAGCTGGTAGTGAATAACATCCACTCCTTGTCTATTGCCAGAGAATACCAATATTACCAAATCATTTAGTTTATTTTACAAACATCACAGTTAATACAATTTGAAACGAGTGTATAGATATATCTGAACGTACATGACTTAGCATTCTTTTTGTGGACCTGTATTGTACGCCATGTTTTCTATCTTCACTCTTCATGTTTCAAGATCTTGGGTTTTTCTTTCTGTTTCATTAGATGCCCAGCGGGGCTGGTGGCGTATATCTGAGGCAGACCAGCTCAAAGCTGTTGTCCGGTGCTTACATCCCAGAGGTATTAGGGAGAGGAACTTGCAGAAAACATTTCAGAAGCAGTTTGATTTTGCTTGTCTGTCCTGTTCCAAGGGAGATCGAGAGGGTAAGTGTTTATAAACTTTGAATCAGATTGATAAAAGAGTTGAACATGAAGTGCCATTATTATTTGAATTTAATTACAGTCTGAATTTAACTTGAGATTTTAGTACACTTTAGCTCAGCTATTTTATGACAGATATTGACATATTTGGTCTTCCTATTTGAAATAGAACTAGAAAGATTTAAGATCTTTCCAGATCTTTAAGATTTGGCACAATAAATATTCAAGTTTAAAAATTATAAAAAATTAAAAAAAATATAAAAAATCTATGTAATTTGCAGACTTTGTCCCAGTATCTAGACACACCTTCCATACCGAAATAAATAGTGGAAAATGCAATTTAGGTGTTGTGACACTAAATGAGATCGAGTTTAGGAAAAATCATTCGAAAAAATAAGAGGTAAAAAAATCCCATCTAGATCTCGACTTTCCCGGCGATGATCTCAGCCTGACTATACATGTTGTTGTTGTTGTCTGATAAGTCGAAGTCCGACATAGGATTTATTCGGCAACTACTGAACGGACAAATAGTTTTGATAAAAATAATCCTTTATTAAAGCTGAGAAAACTTTTTCGTTTCAAATTAAAGAAAAATCGTATAAAGCTTTGAAGCACATGTTGACTGTCAGCTTCCAAAGTTCCAGCTATCGGCACATTTCCCTTTCCCATTCGCCAGGCAGATTTGCTGTGAATACATTTATGCATATTTTAGGGATCTTCAAAACTATAATTTATTCAACAGCACAATGGCTTTTCATTACTTTTCTCTGTGATGTCTACAAAAATCTGTCTTTCAAAGCGCAATGTTGTCATGTGGTACGATACTGAACCACATGCTGAAGTCGGCAACCAGTTTATGCATGAGGCGGCTCTTCATTGAAGCAAGGCCTAGCTCTGCAGGGTCAAAGTTTGCGGAGTTGAAGATGTCACTTCCCATTTCCGGGAACTACGTGGGGACTCTTCCCTTGTTTATAACCCTTGTAGTTAATGCAGAGATGACAATTAAACGGGTTATAAGCCTTACTGATTCCAGTCAGGGAAATAAGGACGTCTTTTGTCATAGGCCAAGCGATCAGAATACCCAATATATAATTTTTCAGATGTCAACATTTCTTTCCCGCCTTGCACCGTGTGGCGCTATTCGCCAGAGGTAAACATAAAGCCATGCTTATACAAATTACAATCTTTACATTTTGTAAACATCATTTGTTTAACAAGACCAGCTTCTAAGCCATTCTGTCAGCCATTCAACTTTATTCACATGCATAACTTTGCATTCAGTCATTTATTTCTCGTAAATTGAAAGCCTTCCCATGTTTTGTTTTTTCACTAACAACATTACGCCAAAAACTCGGGGAAATAACAGGGTTGTGTTATAGAGGAGGACAAGTGCACTTCTTACAAAAGGGGCTTTCTATATGGCAGATTTTTTTAATGTTCGAAATTAGAAGACAAATGTTGAGCATTTGATCAATGTTCGAAATATTTAGAAGTGAATTTAGCTTTTTGAGATTGGAAAAATTCATGTGTTCGAAAAATTAGAGCGTTCGAAAAAATAGAAGAAATACGGTAAGAGTTATTTAGATAGTAGCATGCTCAGCCCACAGATGTTGTTTTGTAGCTATTGCAATAGAGGAGCCAGAGAAATCTGATGATGAAACAGAAGATGAACCTGGAGAAGAACCTACAGAAGGAACTACAGAAGAACCTACAGTGACTGAGGGTCCAGAGGGGAAGGAGAGTTCCGATGTTCCTGCCAAAGAGGAGAAAAGTGACGAGCAAGAAACAGCAGCAAAATCCACAGAAAGCTCAAGCGCCGAGTCTTGTTCCGCTCCAGGTCTGGATGACCCGAATGTGTGGGACTCGAAGGTAGCATTTGATATAGAGACTTCCATATTGGAGGAGGTAGAGAGTATGGAGGACAGAATCTTCACAGCCAGTCTTCAGGTCAAGGTAAGCTACAACAACAACACTGCCTCTGACAGCCCTGTTTCCATCCATAACTGGGGTATGACTCCAATAAGATTAACATTAAGAAATACTGATAATTTGCCATAAATAAAAAAGTATGAGGATGCATTGTACACAAAACCTACTGAAGTTTCAGAAATTTTTCGACCTACAGAAGTCAGATTATTAAGAAAAATGGGCACCAGACAATGTTGTAACATAGGAATCCGTACACCAGTTACGCGAGTCGTTGACATCAGATGGAACAGCTGATCTATTATTTTTCGCTCTCGTTTAGTGAGAGATGTCTGGGGAAATGTAATAACAACTACAAACATGTTTGAAAGTTCAACCTATCGACTTCTGACAAAGGATTTATACTACTGGTACTATGTCTGCTGTTGCTTAATTCACTTGAAAAATAAACTTGGTTTCACAGCAGTTCTGTATTTTGCTTTAGCACCACCAGTAACTTCAGTGGAAATAATAACTGACTTCGTTATATGCTGAAGATAGCTGGTATGATTGCCTTTCAGGGATGGAAACTGCCTCAGAAAGTAGCTGAACTTGAAGACAGAGAGCCAGTTGGCCGTGCAATAACCGTGCTCAAACCAAATCAGATCTACCCATTAGATGTTGCCAAAGATAAATTACTGCACTTGGAGAAAAATATAGAGAGGAGATACCTGAAACCACCATTCTGTAAAAGGTAAGTACAGTGTCATTAGCAACACATACTTCTCATACCTGGGCAAAATAGAACAGCTCACAAGTGAAGCTTGTTTCAAATATATTGTTCAATGCTTAATCAGTAATATCCGTGGTTATCTGTTCATGAAATTTATCAATTCAATTCTAAATGTATTTAAAGCTGAGCACATTCAATGTCTTCCTGATATGCATGTTAAACCTTTCATGTTGCATCATTTGGTTTGATTATTCAGTTTTCACTTTTCATGCCTTATACAGGTCACCCTGTAGTATGAACCTGAACATCAGACAATTATCACCGTGAAATACACATAATATCATTTTGTGTTTTGTTGTCCAGTATTCAGCTGAAGTTGGAAAACATCACCGCCAAATTAGGAGAGCTTGCCGCCAACAGTAGTTCAGAAAGGAGGAGGATGGATGAGGATAAGAAAGAGGATAAGAAGGAGGATGAAGAGGAGGAGCTCGTGGAGGAGGAGGTGGAAGAGAAGGACCAAAAGGAAAAGGACACCCCTAAGGAGGAGAAACTTCCAGCTGGTTTGGTGGCCTGGAGAATGGCAGTCACCACAGCCACATCCCCTGCTCAACTGGCCTTGTGTTTGTACCAGCTCAACCGCTCCATTGCCTGGGAGAAGTCTATCATGAAAGTGGTACGTTCATCTCTCCAATATTTGAACAGCAAGCACAAACTTTACAGATGTAGCTTTCAACAATTCTTCCTAGTTGAGATTCGGATCAGGTGACGTGTGAAGTCGGTAATGACTTATTATTGCTACTAGGGTTTAGTCTTGTATGAATTCCTTAACTTGATTTTTCCCATCTCGAGGTGAGATGCTATGCTCCCCTATTTGATTTCTCTGCATTTGTAACATTTGTTTGTTATTTTGTTAATCACAGACTAGCTCAAAATCCTTTAACAATAGAGCTGCGGTGATAGCAATGGCAGGTTCATTGAGACCTGGCTCTAAGCGGTCTGTTCTTCCACTCTCTTTCCTATCTATTCAGGATTGGGGTGTGTGTGGGGTTTTTTTCCAACTATTGATAACTGGTGTAAATAGGGATCAAATTATCCTACTATTTCAAGAAAGGCTTACATTTATGATAATTGTGGGGATCTCGGGTCGAAAATAGTCATTGATTAAAAATATTTCCTCGGCTGAACAGACCGGAAGAGAGTGGAAAAACGAACCTGCCTGTATTCTCGTTGTGACTATTGTTAAAGGGTTAGGTTGAATTTTGTGCAAGTCTGGGATTGTGTGTACCAGCTAATAAAGGTCGTTCATCTTCACCCTCTACAGTTATGTCAGATTTGTCGGAAGGATGACAATGAAGCAGAGCTGTTATTGTGTGATAGCTGTGACAAAGGATACCACACATACTGTTTTAAGGTGAGAAAGAGCAATATTTTTTACACAGTGAAACTGACCTTACTGACATATGCGTTCGTGTGCAAACACGGATTAACAAGTGAAGAAATTAAAACAATAGCACAGTTCATTTCCCGCCTAATCACCCACGCCAGCACTCAATCACAATAGATCTCCACTTCTTTACTTAGCTAGCTACTGTAAAGATCGTGTGTAAAGCTCCAGCGTATTACGGAAGGATTTTACGTTTACAACGAGTGATAACATCATCTACAAGTCTACAAAGCAACGAAAAGATCAAGTTGGGAAGTATTCTTGTGTATATCTGTCGATAAAATAATGGCCTCTATGTTCTGTTCCGTCTGTGGGAAGTCTAAATCAACGACCGACTTACATTCTGTTTGTCTTGCGTGTCGAGGCAATATTGCTTGTGATTGTACCCATAGATGTCAGGAGTGTCAACAATGGCCCGATGATTTATTTCATAATGACCGGGTCTCGTGCGGGTTCCCTTCCCCCTGGTTTAATGTCGGAGACTAATATCATGACTCCGCCCTCCCATTTTATTGAAAATGGGACGGCGAAGAAGCCTGCATCGATTGGCAGTCCTTGGATGGGCCCTTTACGTTCTTTATTAGATAAAGGTATTGCGCCAAGCACTAGTACTTTTGTTTCTGATCTGTCCACAGGTAAAAGGAAGAAACAGGTAAAAGTAATGGGGTCCGTCCTAGATGAAGGTACGGGAGAGTCAGCCGAGGTCACAGTGGAACTAGATCTTCCCGAAAGTGTGTCCCCCATGGAAATCGAGAACGAGATGAGGACCACTTTGACTCCGGGCATAAACACTGGTGACGTTGTAAGTACGCCCGTATGTGCTGTTGGGAATGATATCACTGGGGGGACTCCCGCTGGGAATACCCCGATATCTAATAATTCCCAGGTGTCGTTTGTTGGTCGTCAACCAATTTCGACACTCCCTGTTGCTCCAGGGGCAGCCTTAGGCATGGTAAGTGGTGCTGTAAATAACTATGGTGTAATACCAGGTATAGTTAATTTCAGCACAGCAGACAATACCTCTGGTGGATATAGAGACAATGTATCCATGGTCTTACCAGGAGTAAACTCCACGACCTTGCGTAATACCCCAGTCACGGGAGTTATCACGCAAGGCCGGGTAGGATTAAATCCCTTGCAATTGAACACCTCTGGGTTGACAAACGCAGGGGATCGAGGTCATTGTTCTGCAGGAACAATGCCAGTTTCACACTTAATACCTCAGAGTGTTAATAGAAACAATACGGCATTGTTCCAGTCACAACAGGGTATGACTCAGAATGGTTCTGGGTCGGGTGTCATAAACCCATATAGGGCTCATTATCAACTTCCTGTCAGCCAATTCCGGTCGCCTGCGGGTTCCGGTATGGTTAACTCCGGGATTCCGGTTAGGACTTTTCGTCCTTCCGGTCCCACTATAAGGAGGCCTGTTGTGACAAACCCCGGTGGGTTGAGACTTCCGGTTCGTCCGGAAATGCAGTGGGCTAGGCCTATTGCATCCCCTTATAGGCGGGGCTCTAATAGTCCACAAATCAATACGGGAGTTCCGGTTATTGATGGTTCTCTGTCTGCTGTTATTCTGCAAAGAATGGAACAACAGGCAGCTGAACTAGATCAGTTCCGGCGACTCTTGACTTCCGCTTCCGGTACTGTTCAGGTTCCATCCCCGGTTCTGACACAGCTTCCGGTAGTATCGTCTGATCCGATTGATTTGTCTACTGACCCATCGATGAGACGTCAGGGGGTCGCGCAACGTCAATCCATTGAGGATAATGACAGTGATCATGATCCGGAGAGACGTTCATATTCAGAGGTACTAGAAGCTCTGTACGAGTTGTACCCTAATATGTCACGACCCCCACCACCGACATCCTCTCGCCTACATACTATGGCAGAGGCTCCGTCGACAACTACCATGCAGACGTCGTCACTTCCTGCGTCAGATGCCATTCATGGTTTATGTTCCGTTCTTGATACGGTTTTAGCCCAGCCTAAAACAATGCAGGAACGTATTACAAGAACGGGAAAACGTGCACTCTTTAGACCGGCTTCCGCTTCGGCACCACTTCCGGTGGAGAAGCCCACGTCTAGAGCGTACGGAATTCATGATTCGGCATATGACTTTAAGGCCGCGGAACCGGAACCTGATCTTGCCGACATATGTAAAGGCAACAAGGTCCCTTCCAAGGTCTTGATCCCGCTAACTGATAAGCAGTCTTCTACTATGGAAGAAGCTGAGCGGCAGGGGGTAGCCATAGCCTCTCACATGGACTGGTTTCTAACGGCCATATCCACTGTGTTGAGCAGGTTGTCGCGTTCGCAGTTAGCAGCCAGTAGTAGTCCTGAGCTACAATTACTGGCGGATCTTCAGAACGTGGCTGCTAAAGCTAATGCTGATGCAATGGCTTTAGCCGCGTTCAATGCTGCGATGGTTGTTCATCTGAGACGACAAGCTTACTTGTCTTCCGTTGTCAACCATGCTCCTGATATAGTCATTCGTACCTTGAAGGAGCAATCGCCAGCATCTTCGCTGTTGTTTAATGGCATTATACCGTCTCTAAGGGATACGGTGGAGAAGGCTAAGCCTAATCCTCCGCCTAGAGCGGGTGGTATGGGGACAGGAAAACGTATTTCTACGGACACTTCCGGTCCACCAGCCAAGCAACCTAGGCCGACTACTTCCGCTTCCGGTCCAAAAGGGAAGTCTCAAGCGGCGGGCCGCATGCCACAACAGCAAGGCCAGACCAATCCCAACTATAAAGGTAAAGGGAAAGGTCGTGGCAAAAAGCAGCAGGGCCGGTGACGATTCGGGCCATGTCAATCTCATGACATGGCGGGACCACGAATTGCCTCAACTTCGGTCCCGCCGAAATCCAGTCTCCCGGTCGGGGGACGACTTCAAGGATTTTGGCGGAATTGGCAAAAACTGGGGATGGATCCGTGGGTAATCCGTACTATTCGATACGGTTACCCCCTAGAATTTACTATAGATCCACCCCTTACTGCTGCTCCCAAGCCCTCCCGTATACCTATACGGAAGGCACACCTTCTGGTAACACAGGCATCTGTGGACAAACTTATCCAGAAGCATGCAGTAATAGAACTTCCGGTCCACGACCGGTCCCCCGGGTTCTATTCTCCGGTCTTCCTTGTGCCAAAGAAGGATACACCGGAAATGCGCATGATAATAAATCTGCGCAGGCTGAACAAGGACTTCCTGATGAAACCCCCTCACTTTCGGATGGAGTCCTTCCGGTCCATCAGGACCGCTCTGGTTCAAGGGGAATGGTTAACTTCCTTGAATCTTCGGGACGCTTACCTGCATATCCCGATTCATCCAAGTTACCGGAAGTACCTGAGATTCCTGGTCGGTGCTCGCCGTTTCCAATTCCAGGTTCTACCTTTCGGTCTAGCCAGTTCCCCTTGGATCTTCACCAGAGTATTTCAGCCAGTGGCGACGTATCTGCACAGTCGAAGTATCAAATATCATTTTTACCTAGACGATTCCATTATCAGGAATATGTGCAGAATACAACTCCGATGCGATACAACATTTGTATGGCACATCCTCGAACTACTGGGTTATCTCCCACACGAGGAAAAATCGGAGATAACACCGTCACAACAACGGAACTTCCTAGGCGTGGCGTTCGACACCAAATTGGTCATTGCTCGGCCACCGGAAGTTCGTTGGTGCAAGATATGTCGCGACATTCCACTGTTCATCAGACATTCTTGCCGCACTGCCATCCAGTTTGCATCAATAATCGGTCTACTGACATCCACACAGGATGTCACACCACGAGGCCGATTACAGTTACGGCCACTAATAATCTATTTAAATCAGCATTGGCCACACAGGCACAGGAATCCCATGATTCCTGTCACAGAGGAAGTCAAACATCACCTATTATGGTGGATGGACCCTCTCAACGTGATGCCTGGTGTAACACTGCTTCCGTTTCAAGCTACTCATCAGCTGTTCACGGATGCTTCGATGCAAGGATGGGGGGCCCACCTCGGATCCAAGTCGATATCAGGCTATTGGACTCCGCAGGAGAGGTTACTCCATATCAATGTGTTAGAGTTCATGGCCGTCAATCGAGCAATACTCTTATTGATACAGGACCTCAAAGGCCAGTCGGTTCTGGTAGCTACAGACAACACAACTGTCTTAGCTTACATCAACAAGATGGGGGGAACTCGGTCCTCGAAGCTTCTGAAGCAGACCGAGATACTCTACCATCTGTGCTGGCAGAACGATATCATACTTCGTGCCAGACACATACCAAGACATCTGAATGTACTAGCCGACGCACTGTCGAGAAAACATCAGATTATACCGACGGAGTGGCAGCTTCACACAGACATTCTGCGCCAAATCGCTCAGATTTGGGAACAACCGCTGATAGATCTGTTCGCTACTCACCTGAATCATCAACTCCCTCTGTATATGTCCCCTGTACTGGATCCTCTAGCAGTGGGAGTCGATGCTCTATCGCAGGACTGGACGGGTCTAATAGCGTATGCTTACCCGCCCCCTTCAATCCTGCCTCTAGTTCTACAAAAGATACGCGCGCATCCATGCGTGGTTTATCTAATTGTCCCTTGGTGGCCAGCTCGTCCGTGGTTTCCCGACCTTCTGGAATTACTGGTAGACGTCCCAAGACGACTACCTCTTTGGGAAAAACTACTTCGTCAACCGAAGTCAGCAATTTTCCACCACAAACCTCAGGCATTCCATCTGCACGCTTGCAAGTGCTCAAGGATCAGCTCACTGAGGTTGGGGTTTCTAGGGAAGCTTCGAGAAGAATGGTCGCTTCCACTCGATCCTCCACATCAGCTTGTTATCAAGGGAAGTGGAGGGTCTTCCATGAGTGGTGTACTGGAAGAAACATTGATGCCCGTTCTGCCTCTGTTCAGCAGATAGCAGATTTCTTGTTACACCTGTTTCAAGACAAGGGTCTTGCTCCATCTACGGTGGATGGTTACAGATCTGCATTATCTAGGATTATTAACCTGTCTACTGGCGTTAATCCTGCCTCTGATCCTAATCTAACAGCTCTGGTTAGATCGTTTAGGATTGACAGGCTTGTCTCTGTACCAAAAACTTCCTAAATGGGATTTAGCATTAGTTCTACGGAGTTTATCAGAACCTCCGTTCGAACCCATAACTACAGCCGATCTGAAATTCCTATCCTACAAAACAGTTTTTTTGTTAGCCTTGGCTTCAGCGGCTCGCGTGTCAGAACTACACGCTTTGGATGCTAGGGAAATTAGGCATGGTTCTCGATGGACTTATGTGGTACTTACTACCATTCCTGAATTTGTAGCCAAGAACCAATCTCTGTACGACACTTCTTGTAGAGAATTTAGGGTTCCAGCTTTAGCTGATTTCCTTTCCTCAGGGTTAGAATCGGACAACCTTATGTGTCCGGTTCGTGCCCTTACTGTATATATTAGTCGCACTAAAGTACTACGTGCTGGGCGAAGGCGATTATTTATACCATTTTGTCCCCGGAGCCAACAAGAGATATCTAAAAACACTATCTCTTCTGGGCTCTCCAAAACTATTAGGTTAGCCTACGATGGAGTGTCATCGATGCAGGCTGCGTTGTGTGATGTCTCTGCACATGAGATCAGGGCGCTTGG
Source organism: Hanleya hanleyi (assembly GCA_036873755.1). Classification (NCBI taxonomy): domain Eukaryota; kingdom Metazoa; phylum Mollusca; class Polyplacophora; order Lepidopleurida; family Hanleyidae; genus Hanleya; species Hanleya hanleyi. Next base: position 43,403 of record JAVTVY010022264.1, read on the forward strand.
GGCGTCCTGGCCTTTGTGGACCAACAGGTCGGTAACTGATATTATGAGGGCTTGTTTTTGGAGATCTCACACAACCTTCGCATCATACTACTTGAGAGACATGACACTTATCAAGGACGACCTATTTCCTTGGGACCACTGGTGACAGCGCAGCAGATCACCGGGGTCGGGTCAGCACACAGACACTAGAGGCCTGTGTGTTTTTATCGGTTTTTAATGGTAAGAACACGTTTCCTCATAAAAAATTTTTTTTTAAAAAAAGGGGGGGGCACGTGTATATAACTTCCATTATGTCAGCGCCGATGAGCCTGGGAGGTCTGGGCTTACTATAGGGACAGTGTCTACGATACCGTTATATGACCCTGTCGCTATTGAGTCTTTATGGAAGCCTATTCTTATTTAAGTTTTATGGCCAGCATGAAGTCTCTTGCTGACTTCCGTCCAATCCTCACGCCATTAGTCGCTGTCACTTTGACTTCCCTCCGTCCTGCTTTGGGATTCTCGCATATGTCAGTAAGGTCAGTTTCACTGTGTAAAAAATATAATAAATTTACATGTAATTTTTACATTTTTAAACTGAAACTTACCTTACTGACAGAGTGATGGTCCCACCCGACCTCCCCGCTTGGGATCTTTACATTTACGCGTAAGAAGTGGAGATCTATTGTGATTGAGTGCTGGCGTGGGTGATTAGGCGGGAAATGAACTGTGCTATTGTTTTAATTTCTTCACTTGTTAATCCGTGTTTGCACACGAACGCATATGTCAGTAAGGTAAGTTTCAGTTTAAAAATGTAAAAATTACATGTAAATTTATTATGTTTTACTCTATTTCATTCCACAGATAAGATGTGGTATTGGTTGTATTTCTATGACATGTATAATATGCCTTTTTGCATTGAATGGGCTGATTTTGATTCATGAATATACATACTAATACATTTCGGTTTCATCGATTGATCTGAATGGTTTGCATGAAACCATAGCCGTTTCACATTATCCCCCCATTGTATAATGTCCCAAACAACATTAATTTGAGGGAAATAAGTTAATTTCACATATTTTCAATATTTTTGTGCAAGTGCTTATTCTCATATCTGTATTGTACCATGTCTTAAACATGAAAACTTAACCATTGTTCTGGTTTGTCTGTTGCAGCCAAAGCTGGTCACTATTCCCGATGGAGATTGGTACTGTTTTGAATGCATCTCAAAGGTATGTATTGTTACAACATGCCTGTAGAGGGAGTTGATTATTCAACATGTCTTTACATTCAGACTACATCTCAAATCTTCAAGGTTAATTCATAAGCAATGATATTCTAGATATTATTGAACTATGTCTAAGTGAAACATTGTTCAGGTAGTAGTTTCAGTAAAAGTAATATCTGAGAGTTAAGATATGTTTAAATGATCAACACAAATTTGCACTAGACCGTTGTTCTATTGATATGAATCCGCAGGTGGTTGGGTGGGTTGAGGTTTCTGTTGCTTCAATGCATTTTGCTGAGAAGCAGCAGGAACTTGATAATGTGATGTCTAGCACTGTAATATCACTTGTCTTTATTGCACCATGTAAGCGTCCTGTCTGTGTCTTGTGCGCTGTCCTCAGTGTTTTATAGGGTGGGTGGAGGGTGTCTGGTTCCATGCTGCTTCAAAGATTTCTTCTTTGAAGTAGCAGGAACACAACTGGGCTGGGTGATGCTTAGTTGATTCGTCGTGATATAGCTGAAATATTGGTAAAGTGACATTAAATTCTATTCACTCACTCAATAATATGTACAATGTATGGTGTTTCTTTATCTGCAGGCCACAGGTCAACCTCATTGTGCTGTATGTGGGAAGAAGACTGGGAAACTGTTGGAGTGTAGCACCTGTCCACGAGCTGTTCACATGGACTGTATGGAAACTCCACCAGCAAAGTAACACTTCACTTATTATTGTCCCCCGCTACTTAGTAGGGGGGGGACTTAGAAACACCGGTGTCCGTAATTCCGTAATTCCGTGATTCCGTAATTCCGTAATTCCGTAAGATTTTCTTGTCCGGACAATAACTCGTGAACGATTTAACCGATCAACTTCAAACTTGGGGTGTGCCTTGACATTGGCGAGAGGACGGTTGGGATTGTTTTTCAGCAGTGTGCGTAATCCAATATGGCCGCCGTCAGCCATTTTGGATTATAAGCAGTACGATCTTAGATTTTCTTGTCCGGACAATAACTCGTGAACGATTTAACCGATCAACTTCAAACTTGGTGTGTGCCTTGACATTGGTGAGCGCTACTTAGTAGGGGGGGGACTTAGAAACACCGGTGTCCGTAATTCCGTAATTCCGTGATTCCGTAATTCCGTAATTCCGTAAGATTTTCTTGTCCGGACAATAACTCGTGAACGATTTAACCGATCAACTTCAAACTTGGGGTGTGCCTTGACATTGGCGAGAGGATGGTTGGGATTGTTTTTCAGCGATGTGCATAATCCAATATGGCCGCCGTCAGCCATTTTGGATTATAAGCAGTTGGATCTTAGATTTTCTTGTCCAGACAATAACTCGTGAACGATTTAACCGATCAACTTCAAACTTGGGGTGTGCCTTGACATTGGTGAGAGGACGGTTGGGATTGTTTTTCAGCAATGTGCGTAATCAAATATGGCCGCCGTCAGCCATTTTGGATTATAAGCAGTTCGATCTTAGATTTTCTTGTCCGGACAATAACTCGTGGGCGATTTAACCGATCAACTTCAAACTTGGGGTATGCCTTGACATTGGTGAGAGGACGGTTGGGATTGTTTTTCAGCAATGTGCATAATCTAATATGGCCGCCATCAGCCATATTGGATTATAAGCAATTGGAACTTAGATTTTCTTGTCCAGACAATAACTCATGAGCGATTTAACCGATCAACTTCAAACTTTGTGTGTGCCTTGACATTGGTGAGAGGACGGTTGTGATTGTTTTTCAGCAATGTGCGTAATCTAATATGACCGCCGTCAGCCATATTGGATTATAAGCAGTTGGATCTTGTCCGGACAACAACTCGAGAACGATTCAACCGATCTACTTCATATGTGGGGAGTGCCTTGACATCGGTGAGAGGACGGTTTGGATTTTTTTTCAGCGATGTGCATAATCCAATATGGCCACCGTCAGCCATATTGGATTATAAGCAGTTGGATCTTAGATTTTCTTGTCCGGACAATAACTCGTGAACGATTTAATCGATCAACTTCAAATTTGGGGTGTGCCTTGACATTGGTGAGAGGACAGTTGGGATTGTTTTTCAGCAATGTGTGTAATCTAATATGGCCGCCGTCAGCCATATTGGATTGTAAGCAGTTTGATCTTGTCCGGACAATAGCTGGAGTACGATTCAACTGATCTACTTCAAACTTGGGGAGTCCCTTGACCTTAGTGAGAGGACAGTCATGTATTATGTTTTATGGATGTGCATAATCCAATATGGGTGCCATCTGCTGTATTACATTTATGTTAAGCTCATCAGCGATATCTCCATTTTCAAATCATACCGTTATCAATGATATGAGATATCATCGACCCCCAAAAATCGACCATAGAGGTCCATGGCCCCCGCAGCAGCAGCGCCAGTTATGGTGGATGTAATCCACCATAACTGGTGCTGCTAGCGGGGGACATGGACCTCTATGGTCGATTTTTATATTTGAGGCCTCAGTTGTTTTATTACCTCTTGCCGCATATTGCAGCATTCGTCATCATTAATAGACTCCCAAAAGAACTGTGATTAATCCTGACTAAAAGAAGTTTCAGGTTTGTTTTAAAAGATTTGAACTCTCTTCCCTGTATGATCTCACCTATTTCAATGTTTGTGAGATGGTTAATGAAATGGAAAATACTTTGTTTCAATTCGTCTTCAAAAAGAAAAGATGTACAGTCACAATGAAATAACTGTATGTGTTGGACCATCTGTGTTACCATCTGTAAAGTGCTGTTCTGTATCACATTTATACGATATGTATATTTTGATTTGTAGAGTTCCGAAAAAATGGTTCTGCGCATCATGTGTGGCAGAGAAGGTATGAAGACACGTCATCCCATACTGTTTTTTTGTGTATAATACTTCAAATACTGGCTTTTGAGATTACTTAAATTTGGTGACACAAATTTGTTAATTGAAATGAAGAGTGATAATACAGTGCCTACCCATATTCTTATGAATAAGAAAGAAACTTCAGAATATGATAATTGTTAACCTTGTTGACAAATTATGGTACCCATACCTCTTTTGATGGTAGACTATTTATTGGTGTAATCATATAGATTTCACACACAAAACTATTAACATGATGTATTGTAGATGAAGAATAAGAGAGATAGAAAGAGGGTGAAAAGGGAAGAGAAGAAAGAAGCACAGAAAGAGAGAAAAAATTCTGAAAGTGCAATGGACACCTCAACGTCAGAAACAAAGCCAAAGAAGGGGAAATCTCCAACTGCTCCTGTAACAATACCAACAGTGGTTGATACAACTCCAGATTCAGAGGACTTGGAGCCATGCAGGTATCTTGAGGGATTCTGTTAAATTTACTGCTTTGGAACCTGTCTGTTCAGCTACTGTTGTTAAACATGCCACAATTCTCCTTGAGGACCAAAAACATTGCACGAGTCCTGGAAGTGAAATTTGGTTGTATTTCACACTCAATTGTGACATTGTATGGACACGGAGGAGAAAATAATATGCGGTTCTTAGAAATTACCCAAGTGACCATAAAGGCAACAAATTTAATTGTCTTTTTCAGAAAAATTTAACTCTGATTTGTGCTTAGGGCTATTCCAGTAAAAAGTGTGTGGGGGGGTTTGAAGGCACTTCCAAAAAACACCCACCACCTACTGACATGATTTTATTTATACCCCCAGAACCTACCGGACGCCTTTATGAAATTTACCAACAACCTCCCAACAATGATTAATTTTCTAAAAAACGCCACAAAAATTTTCAACAACCGTATATATTCACTGACTTTCCAAACCACCCACCCACCAACAATTATTTAATTTCATATTAATTTGATACTTTTAATACATGTTTCTTTCTCTTTTTCAGGATCACAAGTGTGCTTTTCCACCAGGCATGATTTCCTCATGAAATAAAGAATATTATTATTATATGTATACTTTGCAGTGGATGGCATTTTTCTTCAGCAGACATGCTTTAAGAATACTTCTGTATCCGCGTTACTTAATGATAATGACTTAATGATAAGAACCACACAAAGGACTAAGAAGAAATATTTTAGGAACATAATTTGTCTAGTTTCTTCACAGATATGCTGTGCACATAATCTTTACATTTCAATAATTCAACCACAAGAACTAGTGCAGGTGACATCTGCAGGACAAAAGGCATATATTTAGGGACAGCTGCCCAGAATTAACTGATTAAGCAGCAGGGGGGGGGGGGGGCTCACACTTTGCCCTAGTTCCCCCTCTGCTGCTGATTACAATGAAAGAAAGAGTTCAGAGTTGAAAAATAGTTAATATTTAAAGAGAATTGTTGCAGATTAGAAGAGTACCTGTGGTTAAATTATTAGAGGGTCTAAACACAGAAATTAAGCGAACACCACAGGGATGAAATTCAAGTTTCTTTGGTATCACGTATATGAACAATTATCAACATCTGACTAGACATTCACTAATGAAAGATAAACACTAACACCTATATAATTTACATACTGCTATTGTGAAGTTTGATATTCCGACTAGAGTTACTCATTAGTAGCAAAATAAAATCCAAAGCTATGCTATTAATACTTCAGCCATTGTTACCTTGTGACAATTACAATTCATTTTTTTCGGACAAACAGAATGGCATAACTTTAGGGTGTTCAGTACTATACCCCAAATGAGATAATGTAACCAACTTAGGCATGGTACAGTAATAGTAGCCCATATGAGCTATTAAACCCAACCTGTTATATTGTTTGGATTTCACATTTGTTTCTTTTTGCAATATACAGGAATATCGATATCCTAACGATTGCCTTTGTTTTGCCTGACAAAACCTGCCTGCCAGTGGTTGGCCTAATATTATCATGAGGACTTTTCCCCGGAGTTGTAACCTGCAGTTGTTGTTGTTGTTGTTACGTTCGGCTGTCAGAAAAACAACAAAATCTCCACTCAACATCGTTCATGCTCTCATACAAGAAGAATTAGGTCTACAATACAATTTGCACATATTGTCGCGGTCGTCTCTGCATTCTGTCTGTCACACGACGGCCCGACAAGCGTGTTTACTTCCGATACCACGTGTTTTCAGAGTTCGACAAATGTGGTACCAGTCATGTCAACCTGACCTCGTTCACGGAAAAAGCCGAATGCTACCCGATTTATCTCCCTTGTTAGTTCGTCAAAGCTCGTACACCGCATTCCCAAAGCCCGCCTTCACCATGTCCATGGTCATGTTACGAACTCCGAAATGTAAGAGGATCCGCAGGGTACGGCAATGGGAACAAGGTTTATAGATTTCCGAACTTCACGCGATAAAATGACCGTGTTTTGCAGTTCCAAACGGCACATTTGCCTTGTCAAACTCGCAAAATTCCTCGATATATTTTCACCACACGGCGAGCCAACCGACATTATTTTTTTATTCCACAAGAATGCACAACCGACACAAATTAATGAACATCTAAAAACACCAAGGACCTATCGGAAGCAGTCAAGTGAGACAACAAGTACCTACAGGGAGCATTTTATTTTTTGTACAACCACCTACAGACACGTTTTTAAAGTGCCGTCAAAGGCCCCCACACACTTTTTGCTGGAATAGCCCTTACTTCATGTGTATATAAATTGACTTGGAAAGTTTTAGAGTTTATTGTGAATTTATTCTTTTAATTTTGTAGGGTTCTTATGCCGGAGTTAGAGAAACATGATGAGAGCTGGCCTTTCTTACAACCTGTCAATACCAAACAGTTCCCCCAGTATAAAAAATTCATCAAACAACCCATGGACTTCAGCACCATGCGGATCAAACTCAGGGATAATGTGTAAGTTTGTCTTCGAGGAAGTTTGCCATCCTTCCAGCAGTAATGGGGACCATTAGGAACCTTCAGTGTTCTCTCATTGTGTCACAGAAACACGTGTTACCCCTGGTGGACTCGGTCGGGGAATACATAATCATTGTTTGTGTGTGTGCGCACACATGCACATGCACGTTTGAATGTAAAGTATTGATTTAATTTACTCCAAATTTTTAAATAAGGATTGGGCTAGAAAATCTGCAAAAAAAGATATACAAAACATTGGGTATTTACAGGCAAAGAAGAAACTTATGTTTGTTTAGGTCAAAATTCAAGTTCACTCAAGCCAGAGAACCTGTAAAAAATGAAAACTCTCCTGAATTGGTTCAAAACTTTATGCATACCTTGCACATTAGGCAGGGAATAACCCCATTTATTTTGAGATCAATAGGTCAGATGAAGGTCAAGGTCACTTAGTCCAAAAACTGGAAAATTGTGTCACTGTAACATTAACGATAGCAGCGAAACAAGGAAGAGCTGCAACATCGCATGTATAGTACAGTGAAGCTTCACTGCATGAGTCTGATAAAAGACCGGCTTGAAACGACTCCTTTATAGCTCTAAATTATTTGTTAAATTTGGAAGAATGACAATGATTTTAGAAAGTCTGTTCATGCTAGTCCGGGCCGTCTGTTTATGCTAGTCCGGGCAGTGTGTTTGTTGGCATCATTAAAGAAAATTTGGGAAAATGTAAAAATAGATTTTTTGTTCTGCAATTCGGTCTCATTAGAAGCATCACCTGCTATTCTCCAGTGACATGCTTTGATCTCAAAATTAAGGTCACCTTACATGCACCATTTGCCTGTAAATTGTATATCCGTTATACTATTCACAGAAGTTTGACTGACTAAATTGTTCCATTTCCAGGTATAAACTAAGGGGAGAGTTTGCAGCTGATGCACGGCTCGTCTTCAACAACTGTGAAACATTTAACGAGGATGACTCTGAAGTTGGTAAAGCAGGTCACAACATGAGAAAAATGTTTGAGCAGCGCTGGAAAGAACTATGTTCAGGTTCTGAGCAGAGCTAGCCGATGACACCTGTGATAGAACGTACATTTTCAACTAATATTTTGTACATTTTTTGTATGTTATTGTGATTGACAAGTCATAATTTCAAGTCAGAGCCTCTATTCATGCAGCTCATTCGTGCTATCATTGGTCACCAGCATCTCATCTCATTGGATGGATAGTGTCATGTGATGAAAATGCCTTGTGTTCATTGGATAGAATTGGTCATGTGATATCACGCATTTCAAGACATTCATCGAGCCATTACTCATGCCTTCATGAAACAAACTGTTGATCTGACTGGATGTGCATGAATACTCCTTGAAGAAGCAGATTCAGTTTTCATGAATGCTTTCGGCACTTCAGATCCCAACACAACGAATTATTGGGAAATGTGCAGCAAGCCTTAGTGATGGGATGTGCTATCAAACAATCAAAATCAAGTCCCTCTCCTGTATGTGTTCATCTCCAATGTGAACATGGTGGGAGTTCAAGAAAACTGCCATGTGAGGAAAACTGGGTGAGAAGTGGAGCAGTTTGAGTAGTAGTGAATGTTAGCTGGTGTAATTATAATACTATTGTGAAGGTGAACATGTTCAGGCTTATATTTTTAATGTTAGTTAATTTATGCGAAACTAGCCAGTGAGGGTAGACCCCTTAATCATGAACAAGAGTGCTGCGGTTAGTGAAGGAGGGTGAATCTATGTGGTTAAATAGTTAATGATAAGTTATTGTTTGATCTAGTTTCATCTTGTTAAATTATTGTTCACATACATGTACTCAACTTGTTTGTTTTTTTGGCAACGATTTGGTGTAAGATTCACGAAATATAATTGACAAAGGATCTGCTGCAAGTTGTATTGTCAGTCTTTTGTCCAGGATATTACCTTTTCAATGGGAGGTCTTACACCAAAGCCTTGTCGTTTTTTTCCTCTTGTGTGTGCCTATTTGGAAGAAGATCCAATCAAATTAGCTCACCGTCATTTCAGAAATTGTTCTGAATAATGGTGAATAATTGATTTGGGGATATGTCATTGCATTTAATTAATAAAAACAAGAGAGGTATCTTGTTCACTTTTGTAACGGGGATTGTCTGCCCCATACATCTGGCATATACAATGCAATTTATAACTTCCAGCAGTTGCAGAGAAGAAATGTTGTGTAGATTAGTGGCAGGATGAAATCCACAACAGATCTTAATTCAAGATGTTTTATCTCTTGCCTGAATTTCTTTCTACTACACATGCACAACTGTATCATGTCATCAAATAATAGTTCGATTGGCTTCATTCACAGAGAATGTGGATCTGCCCAGATATATAGTAAGAGAATGAGAACTTTTGTATTGACTGTTACATGCTGAATATTTAGTGAAACCTGTGAATACCGACATCTGGGTAAACCATCCATCCTCTAAATACCGACTTTCCAAGTGGAACCCTGTCAAAACCGACTCTCTAATGTGGTTGGTATACACAGGTTCACTGTACCAGGTATTCCACTTTACACCTAGGACTTGAGCATTGTCGTCCGATTTCATGCACTTGCGTTAATTCTTGCTGGGTAATATTTCTTGACCAAAAATCCTGACAATGTCAGCCAGAGGTGTGGCTGAGACATGTAAAGCTTACATGTATAGCGGGCTCAACCTGGTGGGATTTTTTTTTTCTCCGTCTTTGCCATGTGTGGATGCCAGTGCACTTCCCATTGGTCAGTGGCGCTTCCTTTCCATATTGAGAAACCGTGCACTTGGATCATGATCTTATATACATTTAGCAATCGGAGTTAACTCACATTTACTGTAGATGTTATCTTTCACAGTGTTGTTATCTTTGAAGTATTTTCCCTCTATTAAAGTATCTTTCACAGATAGGCAACAATCCAGTAAAAATGAAAGCGAAATACGTGAGTTTTGCAATTGGGCCTGCACCCAGATACAGTGCAGATCCAATCTCAGTAAGCCACGATGGTTGCTCATAGGGATACCATGTCGACTTGGTGCTACATGTATATAAAACTTTTATGTTCTCACCAGTAGTTGTAACCAACTTCGGCAATCTACATCACACGAGCCATGGTACCTGTTTTAATCAAATCCGCTCGAGCTGTGATCAGCATCAAACGAACTGCCACAGATACGGCTGTCTAGCCAGAAACTTCAGTCAAGGAGTCTAGTGAAAGATGTAGTGACTGACAGATTCAAAGACCAGTTGCTCATAGCAGCAGCATCAGATGTGTATTTTCATGGTAAAAGATTTTCAGCATATCCTACTTTGTTATCAGATCAGCATATATGTAAGTACAGTAGTGAGGAAAGCATAAGTCTTGGAAAGGTCATTCAGGGTGAGGTCATTCTTCTGTTGTGGTTGTGGTTCATTTGCCCAAAGCAGGATATGTTTGGGTCACAGATTGGGTGTATTTACGACTGGTTTGGAGAGAGGATTTGGTGTGAAGTACACTTTTTTTCAGGTGTTCGAGCCCGGTTTATCCCAAAATGTCCCTTTAATGCATAATTTATTGATCTCTTACATCCAACATCTGCTAAGATGTTACAAACTAAAAGCATTGCAGTGGATGCATGCCAGATCATCAGATATTTTGTTATGAAATATGCATAAGGACCCCAAATGCATGTCAGAATATCCACAAGTCAACATTAAATTTTGAAGAAATTGAGTAAACCACTCCACACTCGGATAGATTTTATTTGATATAAATTGTAGAAGGAAACACAACTATATTGAGTAATGAACAACTGATCTGCTGTATTATTTATTCAGACAGATCAATTATGAATTAATATTTGCAGTAATCCTTTTCAATGCAGAAAATATTTGCTCACTGATTCAAAGATGACAAGAAATATTACGCAAATGCGATGATGCCTGTAATTGCAGAAATACAGAATTTGGTTGCATCAGAACCATGCTAGGCATTAAAGGTCTTGTTCTTGTCTAAGTTCTGTTTTTGAAAAATCACCTAATCAAGTTGAATACATGTAAAGCTATGGTTGAACTGACCTGACTGGTGAGCGAGGTGTGTCTCCGACATGTCGGATATGTCAGTGGTGTAACATTTCCAATTTCTGAAAACACATATCTTCAGTATCATTTCAATTTCAGTTCATATGTTTTTTCTGTGAGTTGGCATGTTACATCAGCACTTCTGTGTTTTCTGCACCTCTGGGCATTATTCATGTTAATGGTGATGTTCGAGATCTGTTGCTGATCATATTGGTGGGAATCAAGCCTTCGATTGTAAATGTAGCATGTTTTTTGTGTATACACAGACTGAGGAGGCAAACACTCCCTAAACCTGAATTTTGACAGTAATCTTGTCCTTTAGACGGTCTACTCCATCATTGAACTGATAGTATGAGAGTGTCACATGGTCAGGGACTGTGGGTGACCCTGAGGCTATATCACTGATCTGTAGATGCGTCAAATGTCCTTTTGTAGGTTTCTAATCATCCTGAATTGAGAAATATTATATTACATGTACATGGGTCATGTGAAACTCGAGATAACTCAAATTTAAATCTTGAACCTTCACAAGACTGACCATTTAGAATTTTCCATTTTCTATTATCCTTACATCTCGTAACCATGGTAACAATTTACGGGTTACTCGTGTTTACATTCTCATCAAGGTATTGATCAGTTCTTTTCACCTTTTCATAGCTCATTGAAAATGAACAATACTAAGGAAGCGAATGGAGAACCTGTTGCTAGGGTCTAAAATGTCACCCGTTTTCAGATTTGTTACTCATTATACATAGATACATTGTACAAAGTCATAAATCTATCATCTTTATTTAATAATTATGTATATCATTGTTACAAAGTGGTCGTGTATTATTGTAAGTAGAGAGAACAAGAAATATATTGTTTTCTATGGCCTACATGTATATTATAACTGCTGTAATCTTTGAGCTGTGACGATGTAATAAAACAGATTCCTCAAGGACTTAATCATTTCTTTCGAATTGTCTGTCTCGAGAAAGATCTTCCATTTGGTCTGCTGTTACCCTTTGGACAAAATTGACCTTGGGATAATCTGCCCATCTCCATTTTCTCTTTACCACAATATCTAGCAGGTCTGGAGAAAGACTATGCCTACTGTGTGGCACGGTCTCAGCCAATCTTTTTAGAAGGTTTTGGCCAAAAAAGGTGGAGGTGTGTCATAGCGATTTCTATCTGTTGGTGTCCATTCCATATCTGTTAGTTTTTACCTCTCGTCCAAAATTTGGCCGAAGGGTATTGTCGACATGTCCGTCTGTCCATCACAGCTTTCTTGTTACCAAGATATCTTTAGAACATCTACACCAAACTTGCAGTGCACATCCATATGCTCGTGACCCAGAACCCTATTGAATATGGACACGATTGGGTGGAAACTTTGGCGGCCATCTTTAATTTATGCGAAACCATTAATCTGGTGTAAAGGAATGATTGAACCAGTTTCCCTAATTGGATGAAAATCTTGAGCCGTCTTTATAATTTATGCAAAATCTATAATGATGTATATCTCTGATACCATTTAAGTGTTCTATGCGAAACTTGATATACAGCATCGATGTATCACGAGACTTACAATGAATAACCACATCAGTTCCTCTGAGTGGCAGGAAGGATGTGCGACCATCTTTAATTTATGCAAAATCATTAATGATCTCTATCTCTGATACCATTCAAGTGCTCGATGTAAAATTTGGTATTCATCAATGCATCAAGAGACTTGAGATGAATGACGGAACTGGTTTCTCTGATTGGGCGGAAATCTTGGCGACCATTTTTTACTCCTCAGCCCTACGGGCTCAGGAGTATTGTTGTGGCCCTGGGGATGTGTCTGTCCGTCTGTCCGAGCCGTATCTCGATAACTATTTCTAGGAAGTTCATGAAACTTACAGGTTATGATCCTTTTATTTTTTACTTGTGCCTTTGAGACTTTCAGGTCTAACCGGTCGTTAATTATTTTTTTACAATTTTTTTATTTTTCTACCATTTTCCAGTCTCTTAAAAACGGATCTACAAGTATGCATACATTAGCCCTACTTTTATACTGATTTACATACTCTTACTAGCTTGTAGCCAATCAAGAGCTCCATAGTAAAGTTGTATTTCAGCCATTGGTTCAGTGTAGTGAATGACTGGTCTTTGGTTTGGTCTAGAAGTCTATATTCTCTGCATATTCAGTGGTACAGTATTGCCAGACTAATTGTCGTATCCCTACGCTTTTGAGAAAAAAATAGTCCGACTTTAAAACTGTGAAAATCGACTTGTTATTTCGTCTAAAAGTTCTCAGAATGGATTTGACCGATAATAAACGCCTGTTTTATCGGAAAACGGCAACTTGTAACAGAATTGTAGGAACCTGTGAGATTCTGTCAAAAACGAAAGTAGTCCCCATGTGTTTGTGCTTCCTGCCAACACATCCGATGATGGAGTTGAGTTTTCAGTTGTAAAATGAACTGTGGTCGTCGGCCAGTACAAGCGGTGTCTCGCATAACAAGTCCTCTAAAATATACTTCATGGAAGATAGCGAAAGGTATGGCCAACCCAATAAATCAACGCAAACATCATCGTCGTCGTTGTTGTTGTTGTTGTTGCACTGACGCTAATGCATTACCAACGGAGATTCGTCTGGGGAGTTTCTATCTCACATTATGATGGGATGTGATTTTCGGCTATCGGAGCCAGTTTTTCTTAGAGAAGTGAAATTCTCCACAGTATCCATATGTAATTTGTGCATTTTTATTCTGAAATTTGAAGGAAATCTGTTCAGGATCAAAGAAAATCTCCAGTATCTCACGTGGGTTTTTTTGTTTTTTTCAAAGCACAATGACGTTGGGCTTGCAATGTTGTAACATTGTGACTAGGCACTATGAAAATAACATGTGAGGTATGTATTGGAGGTTTGTTTTGATTCTGAATAGATTTCCTTCGAATTTCAGAATAAAAATGCACAAATTACATAGAGATACTGTGGGGAATTTCACTTCTCTGAGATGAACTGGCTCCGATATTTAGCCGGAAATCCCATCCCATCGTGATACAGCTCAGTAACTCTAGCCGGTTGTAGTTATTTCTTTCATCCCATGGGCCATGTGTAACATTTAAAAAAATTAAAAAAAATTTCTTAAAAATATATAAAACAGCGGTTGAATTGTGAATATTTTTTAATAATAATTGTTTGCTTCACGTTAACATCAACTGCTTGACAGGATATGGGGCAACAGATAAACAGAGGACAAATGGACAAAAGACCCGTCCGACACTTAGTTTCAGGCCAGGGCAATAAGATCACAACTGTACATGTTTTTTCCCCCCCCTGTAGATATGTGGATACCTTGTCACTTTTTATACCCCTGTACATAGTTGAGGGTATACTGGACTCCGACTGTCTGTCAGTGTATCCATCCATTCATCTGTCTGAGTTGTGGCTTGGGTTTGCCTTTCGCATGCCATAACTCACTGCTATTTATCCAAACTTCTACACCCATAAAAACATCTTGGTCGAGACTGTTAAGGGGCTGAGGAGTTGTAGCATCGCTGGTGCCTCATGTTAATTTATACAAAATCATTAACGATCTATATCTGATACCGTTTTAGTGCTTCATATGAAACTATAAATCATTGATACATCAAGCAACTTACAATTAATGACAACCAGTTTCTCTGATTGGATGGAAAACTTGATTGCCACCTTTAATTTATACAAATTCTATACCTCTGGTACTGTTCAAGTGTTTGATGCAAGACTTTGTATATCATCAATACATCAAGGGATTAAAAATGAGTGACATTTTCTCTGATTGGATGGAAACCTTGGCAGCAGTTTTTAGTTTATGTAAAATCATTGATGATCTATATATTCTTTGATACTGCTCAAGTGTTGAGTATGATACTTGGTAAAAATCATGGATACATCAAGAGACAAGCAATGACCGCCGGTTTCTCAGATTGGATGAAAACATTAGGGGCCATTTCTAATTTTAAGATGTTTGATAATCTGTATATTTATTGCTCAAATCTTCACCTGCTATTGCTATGCCTATATCTTCCATAGGAGATTCCATTTGCAGAATAAAGGTTATCTCCCCTTAGGGAGCTCAGTCGAGTTACTCTGCTCCATGTGCTCACATGAAAACCTCCTCTTTCTTCCTGCATCTGATCACGTGCAGTTGTGTTTTGAAGGAGTTCCTATTATTGCTAGTTTGAGACGTAACCTTTACGTTTATTTACTGAAGCTAACTACTTGCAGTTTATTTGGATCACAATGTCTGATCTTACAGTCCCTGAAAATTCTAAATCTTGCCATTCTTGTTGGCGTTTTTGGTCTGTTTTGGACTGTCACTCGTTCTGCTTCTCGTGCAAAGGACATCTTTGTTATCGGCAGGCCACATGTCTGGAGTGGCTGAACTGGGACGACGCTACCTGGGAGAATTATGCCCAGACTAGGCGTGCGTTCTTGTTACGGGCTTCTGAGGATCTTAGTTTATCTGCCGACGAGAGACATCAAAATGAAATTGCTCTCATCGGGGATTTTAAATTTAATGAAGATCTTCCTAGTTCACGTTTGGAAGTATCTCCTCTTCTCAGTCCAACCATGTCACTGTCCTCGTCTATTAGAGTTCCCCCTAGTGGTGTAGTTAGACAGGCTGAAATTGACAAATTTTCAGACAGTCTGGGTTGTGGTGGTAAGAACTCGTTTGGCGGTTTCTTTTTTTGGGACAACAAAGGATCCTGTCTCCAAGTGGCAACCGGCCTTTTCTGAGCGATCTTTTGTTATCGACGAACAAAAGATTTCAGCTTCGCGGGTTACTACTTCACCCAATCTATTGTCGGATGTCCTTTCACAGTCTAGTACTATGAAAAAGAAAAAGCTTCAACGGATTTCGACTTCACCTCTGCGATTTAAATCTCGGCTTTCTTCCACATTTGTTTTGTCCAAAACAGCTACGCGGACTACGGCTGTTCGTTCGGACTCTACTGCGACTCTTCGAGTTTCGGATTTACATCAGCCTTCGGGTTCAACCTCAGTTGATTTCTTACAACGTCGTTCTTGTATGCCACAACGTTGTTCCCGTTCACCTAAGCAACGTTCTCGTACATCACAACGCCGTTCCCATTCTCCACAACGCTATTCTCGTTCGCCATGACATCGTTCTTATACATCACAACGACGTTCCTATACACCGTCACGTCGTTCTCATACACCTGTACATCGTTCTCGATCGCCACTACGCCGGTCTCTTACGTCGGCACGTCGTTCTCATACACCTGTTCGTTGTTCCCGTACGTTGGCACGTCGTTCGCATACACGTGTACGTCGTTCTCGTACACCACAATGCCATTCCCGTACGTCGGCACGTCATTCTCATACACCTGTTCGTCGTTCCCGTACGCCACAACGCCGTTCACCACGTTCTTTTACACCTCCTTATCGAGGTCATCAAGATTGACATCCCGGACTCCATTTCTGGATCATTCTCTTGATCGTTTGTTGTCTGCTTCTCATCGAGGCCCCGCCGACTGTTCGCCTGAATGTCGCTCGACTTCGGCATCTTTGTCTTCTAGTCTGGATTCTTCACCTTCTGATGACAATTCTGTAGCTGCGTCTTCATTATCGTTTGCGGACAAGATGGCGGCTCTTTTGGCTCTCGTTCCTGAGATGCCCGAACCTACTACTACTGCTGTCTCTTCATCTTCTCGTTCTAGAGTTAAGTGTGCGACAGCGACTTCTTCCGCCATTTCGTCTGATTCGCTGACGACATCTCTTACTTTTGCACCGTCTCCGGCTTGGGCATCTAATTGTGTTATCTTTGATCGTCGGCTGGAGGACGACAACAAGTTTAAGAAACCCACATTTTCGTTTTACCAACTCCATGATGGCGTTCTTCCAGACAAACCTCCTAGTTGCCTCAAGCCGAGGACAGCGTCGGTTTCTATAGTCATGTCTTCCTTGTTCCGAAGAAAGATTCCGATCAAAAGCGTATGATCATCGACCTCAGGCGGCTCAACAAACTTCACCTGTCACCACCGCCTCATTTCAAGATGTCAGTTTCATAGATCCGGGCCCGCATACATCACTGGGATTGGTTGTCCTCCATCGATTTGCAAGACGCATATCTCCATATACCCATTCATCCTCGTCATCGGTGTTTCCTACGATTTACCATCGACGGCCGTCGGTTCGAGTGGCAAGTCCTCCCGTTCGGAGTCAACATCACCCCATGGCTTTTCATCCGTATCACTTCTCCATGCAGTCATGGCGTTTCTCCATCTACGGGGCATTCACATCGAGGTTAACAAAGACGACATCCTCATGTGGGCGGCGGACAAGTCTCTTCTCAACGCTCCGATTCGGTTCACTCTGCTCATTCTGCCACATCTCTGGTTCATTCCTCACCCTCAGAAGTCAGAGCTGGTACCAGCACAACTTCGACGTTACATTGGGGCAGTTTTCGACACTCTCCATCAACTGGTACATCCCCCGGAAGACCGTTGGACCAAAATTCAGACGTTGGTACTTAAGGTTTTTGTCATCAACTTCTCAGCCTCTTCAGCTTTGGCAAAGCCTTCTAGGGCTACTCACATCCACGCAGGACCGTACTCATTACGGACGTCTCCAAGTTCGGCCGCTGCAGTACCATCTGTATCCTTTTCTTCAGACGTCATTTCTCAATCCTTTAGTGCCGGTGTTGACGTCTCTACATCCACATCTGATTTGGTGGCAGTCCCGCCACAATGTCATGCGAGGAGTTCCGTTCCGATCTCCGACTCCGGATTATCATCTCTACACCGATGCTCCCGAGACCAGTTGGGGAGCCCATCTGGACGACCTAGAGGTGTCCGGCAGATGGTCGATGTTGGATGTCGGACTTCATATCAACCTTCTAGAGATGAAGGCAGTCATCCTAGCAGTTCAGCATTGGAGTTGTCGTCTCGTGAATTCGTCCCTTCTCATCGCAACAGACAACTCTACTGTCATTGCTCACATCAACAAGATGGGTACCACCCGATCTTTCTCAACGTTTCGTCTGGTGTGGGATTTTTTCGACTGGGCTCTGATACATCACTGCCATTTCACTGCTCGCCATGTTCCGGGTTGGCTCAATGTCTTAGCGGATCGCCTTTCTCGTCGTGACACCGTGCTTCACACTGAATGGCAGCTTCATCCGGAGGTCTTTCATCGCATCACCAGCATTTGGGAGTCCCCCTCGATCGACCTGTTTGCGATGAGGAACAATGCACAGCTCGCTCTCTTCGTCAGTCCGATTCTGGACCCTCGATGCTCTATCGATCAGCTGGGACAACTTCCTTGCATATGCTTTCCCTCCCATTGCCCTGCTTCAGGAAGTTCTTCAAAAGATTGCTCAGCACGACTGCGTCATCCTGCTCTTGGTTCTGTGGTGGCCTCGTCCTTGGTTTCCAGCTCTGGTTTCTCTTCTCACCGCCCCTCCACGACGCCTTCCAGTTTGGCCCAGCCTGTTGCATCAACCGCACGGGATAATCCATCACAACCCGCGGTGGCTCAACTTACACATCTGCAGACTATCCAGAGTGCACTTACAGTCCAAGGATTTTCAGCAGAAGTTGCAGAGACGATGGTTTCAGCCAATTGATCTTCCACATCGCAGCTCTATCAATCTAAATGGGCTTATTTCGTCTCCTGGTGCCGAGAACGTGACATCGATCCCGACACTGCCTCTCTTTCCTTAGTAGCGGACTTCCTCCTTCACCTACATCGAGATAGGTTTCAAATCAGCACCATTGAGAGGTACCGGTCAGCTTTGGCTAGGGTTTTACGTCTTTCGACCGGCATCAACATTTGTCCGAATGACAACATCTCTGCTCTCCTACGTGCCTTCGCATTACAGTCTCGCTGTACTAGACAACTGTTACCGAAGTGGGATATTGGAGTGGTTCTTAGTGCTCTTCTTCGCCCACCTTTCGAACCTCTACAGTAGCCTCTATTAAAGCTGTTTCCTACAAGACTGCTTTCTTGTCGGCCTTCGCTTTGGCTTCTAGAGTATCCGAGCTTCACGCCCTGGAGAGGAAGTCGTTGACCTGGACGGCAGATTGGTCTCGCATTTCTTTCCGTCCCGTTCCAGAGTTCATCGCCAAAAATGAGGCTGTGCGCCAAGGCCCTTGTGCTCAACGTTTGTACTCTATCCCTGCATTAACAGACTTTGTTCGTGGCCTTGATGACGACATCCTGTTATGTCCCGTACGAGCTATACGTCACTACCTCACTCGTACCGACCCTGGTCGGGGATCTCGTCGACTGTTATTCTTGTCGCTTCAGCCAGCTGCGGTTCGTGACATCACCAAGAATACTGTGGCTTCTTGGTTGAAGAAGACCATTAAGTGGACATATCAACTCGCCATTGACGCTCCCTCACTTCTGACCTCTGCTTCTTCCCATGAAATTCGTGCCATCGCTACAGCATGGCCTTTATGGAAGAACTTATCCTTGGATGACATTGTCCAATCCTGTGCTTGCAGTGCCAATTCAACTTTTACCGACTACTATCCGAGAGACATGTCAGTACAATCAGATAGAGTGACCACACTTGGGCCGCTGGTGGCTGCCCAGCATGTGGTCCAGTAGCTTTTCTAAACAGGGGGGGGGGGGATAACACCGATCATCGCAGCAAGTCAGCCAGTCGGCCAACTTACAGCATCATCGCAGCTAGTCACAGCAGTTAGCCAGCAGTCAACTCACAAGACATCTTACAAGACCTGACACATCGGTGAATATTTGCTTTTAGGTATATTTTATAGGTTAAAGTACAGAGAGTTGGTGTAAGACGGCAATTAAGACTAATTAATTATAAGATGGTCACCTTGTATTCGAAGTTGCCTGGTATGTACATGCCCCTTCTTTCCGTTTTACATTGCTTACCACACGAGTATACCCACAGCGCCGCCGGCCCGGGTTCCCTCGTCGGGTAATATTGTGCGCCACATCCACGATCACGGTTTCAAAGGACAACTAATTAGTGGCCACATTCACAATCTGTTACTGATTTACTCCACGAGTACACACAGCGTCTCCGGCCCGGGTTCCCTCAGAGTATTTAGTGTGCCACGTCCGTGATCATCTCAGCGGTTACTCTGCTAACTACAGGAACTACAACAAGGCCGAGGTCCCTACCTCCATCTGTTGGTAGTGTGGCACAGCAATAGCAGGTGAAGATTTGAGCAATAAATATTAAACATTTATATTCAATGTTACTACTTATTATCAAATCAAACCTGCTATTGCTTTGATTGCCCACCCATCCTACCCCTCACTCTACGGCCTTGCATAGACACACACTACAGGCTGCAGTAGTAAGAAAGAGGAGGTTTTCATGTGAGCACATGGAGCAGAGTAACCCGACTGAGCTCCCTAAGTGGAGATAACTTTTATTCTGCAAATGGAAGATATAGGCATAGCAATAGCAGGTTTGATTTGATAATAAATAGTAACATTGATTATTAATATTTAATATTTGTCACTTGACTGCATGGTGTTCCGGAGGTCTTCAAGTATGGTTCAAATTGAATATGAATGGCTGGCACCCAGAGCCAAGGGGTTTTCAGATTCGCAGCTTCATATTCACCCTTGGGGGAGACCATATCGAGACCTGCGAGAGTCCAAAATTGAGGTCTCGCTCACTGGGACTTAAAAATCAGTAAATCATTGAAAATTGCTAATTCTTTTTGTGAGCAGTGAGTGCATACATTAGGTGGAGATGTGTCGCATACCATAATTAGGCATCCTAGGGATTCTTCTTTCTTCCGGTTCCGCTCACTTTTCCTTTTCCGTCGGATAACTTTTGAATGCCTTTGTCAATCAACTTCAAATTTGTGGTGGACATTGGTCCTGCCTAGGGGGAAGACACCTATTGTTTTTCAGCGCTGTCCAAAACTGGGAACTGGGGTTTTATCGACAAATCTCGTTATATGCAAATTTCCCTTTTGTTCAATCGTTTTCGTCAGATAGCTTCTGAATGCCTTCGTCAATCACTTTTTAATTTCTTGTTTATATTGCTCCTGTCTAGGGGAAGACACCTATTCTTTTTAAGCTCTGTCTGAGACTGGATAATTGTTTTATCTACATTTGTTATTATATGCAAATCTCCTTTCATGCAAATTTCCCTTTTGTTCAATCTTTTCCCTCTGACAGCTACTGAATGCCTTCGTCACTCAACTTTAATTTGTTGTTCCTATTGCTTCTGTCTAGGAGAAGACACCTATTGTTTTTAAGCTCTGTCCGAGACTGGATATTTGTGTTTTATCCACATTTTCTGTTACATGCAAATTTTCTATCTGGACCATGCATATATGGTGAGTGGCTGTCTCTGTTTGCGTATCAATTCCATATTCTCATTTGCATAGATGGCACATCAGTGATTGGTTCACAGTTTTGACTGTCAAAATAGTCTGAAGCCATTTGCATCTGAAGTACATTAAGTTCCTGGTAAAATTTGCATATAACAGAAAATGTAGGTGGCCAGCAGATTTTAAAGCCACTGACATAGATACATTAATTCAAGAACATCTTCGTGCCAAATCTAGGTAGGAGGTACAAGTAACAAGACCCTGTTGTAGTTCTTTTTTGTGCTGATCCACCTATAGGTGGCGACACCTGGGAGCAAAGTTAAAATTTAATTTCCGGACAATAATTCCCTGAAAAATTGAACAAATTTTATCGAGCCCATAGCTTTAACTGTGGAAAGCTTAATACAGGGATCTAAATGATATCTGTGGATGACCATGTCCCTGTCCTTGTCCAAGAAAGTTGTTTTGGACTTAGAAAATTGTTCCTGTTCACAGCTGCTCGGCCCCACACTATGTCTCCTGAGCTAAGCCCTGCCCGCCCCCGACCCTCCCCCCAATTCTGATATATTCCGAGAGATTATATGGTGCTACACTTATTCAACCTATGCACTACCCCTGAAGCACCAAATGTTACACAGCTTCTCGGTCTCCTGTGATACTAACCTAAGGTAGGAGATGCAGTGTACATTGTTTATACACACGCCATGCCGAATCACCTACAATATATTCATTTATAGTAATTACTAATAGGTTGATGAAATTTATTTCAGAAGTACAATATGAAATAACCGGCTGGGGTTCCCGCAGTCCTGAACTGCTGTTTTGAATTTCATGTCGCTTTTAAATGGACACCATTTCTTTACATGAGTAGTGTGACTAACGTGACAGGACCTACGAAGTAGGATGAGGAAGAGGACTTGGGGTCCAAGCGTAATGTTATAGGTCACCTAGATGACTTGGGGGTCCAAGTGTAATGTTATAGGTCATCTTAGTAGGTCAAATTTCAAACTTGCTGGTAACAGTCCCCTAATGCACGTCCATGCCAAAAATCAAGGTTCTAATGAGAACGGTTCTTCTTATTTTGCCGACGAAAGGATTCGGATGGACTCATTGACTACCGGTACCGGACAATTTGCAAATGAGGGCCTACTTCGTAGGAAAATTCTGCTGTCCAGTCCTTTTATTCCACATGATATGATTTACCATAAAGCTTTTGCTTAAACCATATTTTATTTCCGAAGTATAATATGAAATAACTGGTGGGGGAATTCCCGCAAATTTTTTTTATTTCGTGTCCTCTTAAATTAAGGACATTTCCTTCAATTTTGCTATGAAATAATTGTATTCCACATCATACGATTTACCCTAAAGCTTTTTGCATGAACCATTTGTGTCCACACATGTAACTTACTATATTAATTACAACTGAGTTCCTACAGTTTGGGTGCACACTGTGCATATGATCAATTTCCTGAATTGAATTCAACCTTGTGGTACTTCAGACTGACAGGCGATGGCATGCAGTTGTCAGTGTGGTTTCATGTCAGCACACCTACCACTACCCTCGAGGAGAGCATGTCTCCACACCCTCTATCTCCCAAACTAGCCCTCACCCGACCCTCATATATTGTGTTTGAGCATATACATCCAATATATCTTGGCAGAAAGTTGAAATTTGTGTGCAGTCTTGGTATAATTCTGCCACCCCTCAATGAATTGCAACCCCAAAAGGCCTCAATTTATCAGGGACACACTCATGTTTTTGTATTCGTTAAGTGGGTCCCTTGTCTATAGATCTTGCTTGGAATTGTTTTTCGTGACACTCCGCCTCTGGGTGGCGCCACCTGGAGGCCAAGTTAAAATTGCATTTTCAGACAATAACTTTTGAAAACCTTAAGGATTCTTTCCAAATTTGGCATGTGGGTACCTTGCCTCAAGATCTAGCTTGAGAATGTTTTTCGTGTATAGGTGATGCACCTGAAAGCTAAGTTAAATGTTTCCAGACAGTAACTTTTGAAAACCTGAACGGATTCATTCCAAATTTGGTGTGTATAGGCATTGTTTTTCTTGCCGATCCAAATATAGGTTGCGCCACCAGGGGGCAAATTTAAAATTATATTTCCGGACAATTACTTTTTTAAACTTGAATAGATTCTTTCCAACTTTGGTATATGAATACCTTACCTGAAGGTTTTGCTTGGGATTGTTTTTCTTGTCGATCTGCTCATAGGTGGCGCCACCTCTGTTGGCCAAGTTAACATTTTCTATTTCCAATGTCAAGGGATCTTTGCTCAAGATCTCGGTTGGGATTATTTTTATGCCTATCTGCCTATACGTGGTGCTACCTGTGGGTCAAGGTAAAATTGCATTTCCGGACAGTAACCGTTGGACCTGAATGGATTCTTTCAAATTTGGTATGTGGGTATCTTATGGGGCCATGTTAATGATGTTTTACATTTTTACTTTCTTCACAAATAAGGTTTCCTTTAATAAAGATGCAAAGGGATGCCTCCTCGATCATATTCGATCGACTGTATCTAGTTGAGAATGCTGTCGAAGGTCACTGTGCCCTAAAAATCGGGATATCATTCGACTGTTTCTATCTGCCTTGGAGCACCAAACCAGCTTTACACATGCACGTGGTGAAGTAGTTTAAAAATTCAGTGAGATGGACCTATGTTTTCTGGGTCACTGGG
This sequence comes from Hanleya hanleyi, assembly GCA_036873755.1. Lineage (NCBI taxonomy): Eukaryota > Metazoa > Mollusca > Polyplacophora > Lepidopleurida > Hanleyidae > Hanleya > Hanleya hanleyi. Next base: position 67,498 of record JAVTVY010022264.1, read on the forward strand.
TCAGTTTGTCCATTTGCTTGTTACCACGATCTCTCAAGGAAGAAAGAGATATTAGATTTAACATCGCGTTCAGTCATATCTCAATAATGGTAATAGTCTAGCGGCATAGCTCCAAATATTGATGGAATTGTTCATTTTTTGATACCAGCAAGAGACTTCGCACACTGAAAGGAGTATACCTTGCGGTCATTTTCTGATATTGTGCCAAGCTGAAAAATGATTGGATGCCGAGTTGTCCCCATTCAAAAGTCGGGGGGGGGGATAGTTGATTTTTTTTCAAAATTATAGGGTTGGGATACGAAATTATTGATGTTTTTGTTACAAATGAACGAAGTCATTAAATTCTTTCTGTACATTGGTCTGAAATAATAGTTTTACAACGTGATATCAGAAAATGTATTCATGGATAAATGTGACGTCACCTGGGGACCGTATAAAAATTACAAAGCACAGATTTTTAAAACAGTTGCCAAGGCATCGTTTTGTGCACTGAGATGAGATTATTGTTAAAATTACTTCCACAAGCACAGATTAAACAGGTAATTGATTTCTCATTGCTATGATATCCGAATCAGACAGAAAAATACAAAAAGACAGGGTTTTCCATAGCTTGAAAAAATGACTATATTTCTGGAATTTCTCACAAAAACGTAAAGTGTGCCTTGCATATTCATAAACACTCAAACAATCTGTATACTCGACTCACAGCACAGAGTAAAATCCTCCTTAAATTGATTTTATTTGGCTTACATCGATCATCACAACACTTTAATTATATGTCCTGTTTTAATTATCATTTAAAATTGTGAAAATGGTGTGAAAATTGCTGTGAAAATGTGTCTGCCAGTATGTGAGGCTCATAAACCACTTACGGCAGCCATTTCCGGTTTCCTGCGGGTTCCGGTTTGGCAACTTCTGGGGTTTCGGTAAGGACATTTTGTCTTTCCGACCCCGTTATGAGGCCCGCTGTGACAACTCCCGGTGAGGGAGATTTCCGGTACAATCGGATCTACAGTGGCCTAGTTCATTTGATTCCGTCTGTGTTCGGATCTCCTTTAGCTTAGCTCTCGGGTTAATGCTGATGTTTCGGGTTTTGGTGAAATAAACCAGTTCCGACAGCTTTTGGCGTCCACTCCTGGTTATGTGCACGTTCCACTCGAGGTCCTTGCGCAGTTTCCGGTTTGGGCATCACATCCGCTTGATCTGTAAGCTGACCTATCGATGAGGCATCATGGGATCGTGCATCGGCGCTCTATTCGGTTTCTGGCATTAATCAGATTCCAGAGCGGCATTCATTTTCCGAGGTTTTACATGCTCTTTACGAGATATACCCGGATATGACACGACCCCAGCCACCGACACCCTGTCGCCATGGCAGAGGCTCCGCCCACGGCAACCAGGCAGACGTCGTCATTACCTGTGTCACACGCTATTCATGGATTATGTTCCGTTCTTGGGGCGGTTTTAGACCAATCTAATACGTTTTACGAGAACGGATAGGCGTGCACTCTTTAGGTCGACTTCATCTTCGGATCCACTTCTGATGGAGAAGTCTACCTCCAGTGTACGACATCCATGATTTAGCGTACGACTTTAAGGTCGCTGATCCGGAACTGGAATTTGCCCATATTTACAAGTTAAGGCAATAAGGTTCCGGTCAAGATCTTGATCCTGCTAACTGGCAACCAGTCTTCTACTCTTGAAGATGTCACACGACAGGGGGTAATCATTGCCTCTCGTCCACTGTGTCGAGCAGGCTGTCGTATTCACAGTTAGCAACCAGTTGCACTTCTGAACTGCTTTTACTGGTGGATGCTAGCGATGCTAGTTCACGTAAAACGCTAGACAGTCTATGATTGGTGATGAACTACTCTCCATATTTGGTCCTTCGATCTTTGAAGAGCACTCGCCTGCATAATCGCTGTTGTTTAATGGCATTATCCCGTCTCTCAGGGAATCAGTAGAGTAGGGTAAGCCTGTTTCTACTCCTAGAGCGGGTGGTTCGGGGGCCAGTAACGGGCGTCTACCGACGTTTCCGGTTCCCCAGCCAAATATTTCCGACCGACTACTTCCGATTCGAATCCGAAGGGAAAGTAACAGTCGTCTGGAAATAAGCCGCAACAGTTAGACGAGATTCTTCCCGACTGAAGATGGGAAACGCTGGTAAGAAGCAGCGGGATGGGCGACATTTCGGGCCGTGTCAATTGTTGGCCAGTTTCCCCTGGGTTTTTTACCAGGGTGTTTCAGCCAGTGGCGGTATAGCAGCACAATCGGGGTATAAAATACCAATTTTTCCTCGACGATTCCCTTATCAGGAATTTGTGCAGGGAACAGCTCGGATGCGATACAACATTTGTATAGCACCTTCTCGAGTCACTGGGTTATCTCCCACATTTGGAAAAATCGGAGTTAACGCCGTCTCAACAGCGATGCTTCCTATGCGTGGCTTACGACGCCAATTTGGCTCTTGCTCGGCCACCGGAAATTCGCTGGCGCAAGATATGTCAAGAGATCCCTTTGTTCTTCAGACATTCTTGCCGAACAGTCCTTCAATTTGCATCAGTGATCGGTCTCCTGACATCCACCCAGGATGTCCCTCATCGAGGCCGGTTATAATTATGTCCACTGATGCTATATCTAAATCATCATTGGATAGAGAGGCGCAGGAATCTCATAATTTCTGTCACAGAGGAAGTCAAACGTCACCTATTATGGTGGCTAAACCCTCTCAATGTGATGCCTGGAGTAACACTGCTTCCGTTCATAGCAACTCCTCAGTTGTTCACGGATGCATCGATGCATGGTTGGGGGGCCCACCTCGGGTCCAAGTCGATATTAGGCTTTTGGACTGCGGATGAGAGATCGTTACACATCAATGTACTGGAGTTCATCACCGTGAATCGAGCTGTTCTCACATTGATAAACGATATCATAGGTCAGTCGGTACTGGTAGCCACAGACAACACAACAGTTGTGGCATACATAAACAAGATTGGGTGGGGTAGGGAACTCGGTCGGCCAATCTATTGAGTCAAGTCGAAATTCTCTTCCACTTGTGCTGGCAACACGATCTAGTCATTCGTACCATACACATACCGGGACATCTGAATGTTTTAGCAGATGCATAGTCCAGAAAACATCAGATTTTACCAACGAAGTGGCAACTACACCCAGCCATTCTGCGCCAGATCTCTCTGATCTGGGAAACTCCGCAGATAGATCTGTTTGCCACTCGCTTCAACCATCTACTTCCTCTGTACATGTCTCCAGTACTGGACCCACAAACAATGGGAGTAGATGCGCTGTCGCAGGATTGGACGGGGCTAATAGCCCAAGCGTTTCCGCCTCCGGCAATCCTGCCTCTAGTACTACAAAAGATACTACAGCACCGCTGCATAGTGTATCTAGTAGGCCCCTGGTGGCCAGCTCGCACGTGGTTTTCCGACCTCCTAGACACAGTAGTCGACCATTATGGGGGGAAAACTACCGAAGTTAGTCGTTTTCCACGATTAACCTCAGATGTTTCACCTGCACGTGTGCAAGTGCTCAGGAATCAACTCTAAGGCGAGATTTTCTCGTGAAGCTAGGCAGGGAATGGTCACTTCCACTCGAAGCTCCACTTCCGCATGTTATCAAGGAAAGTGGCAGATCTTCCAGGAGTAGTGTTTTGGAAGAAACATTGATGCCAGTCATGCCTCTGGTCAACAGATAGCAGACTTCCTGTTATTTCTGTTCAATGAATAGGGCCTGGTCCCATCAACTGTGGATGGTTACAGAGCAGCTTTGTCTAGGATCAATCCAGCTTCTGATCCTAATCTAACGTCTCTGGTTAAGTCGTTTAGAATTGATAGACAAGCCGATGCTCGTAAACTTCCACAATGGGATTTGGCGTTAGTTATGCGGAGACTTTCTGAACCTCCGATTGAACCCATAGCTACCGTCGATTTGAAGTTTTTGCCGTACTGTGTTTTTATTGGCATTAGCTTCAGCGGCGAGAGTGTCTGAGTTGCACGCTCTGGACGTTATGATTCTAGTATATATATTGCGACCAATCCATGCTCTCCAATGGTGGGATTTCTCTGTGTTGCCATAAATTGTTAAAAGTCCTGGTTTAATCCTGCCTTGTTTCGATTTACTTACCCACTCTACAAAAAAAAATAAACTGAAATGAAACAAATGCAGCACTTCTAAAAAAAACTAACTTTCAAATTTGCCAGTAATTCAAGGACCACCCCTTGAGCAAGTCACGTGGTCATTATTTATTAAATTTTCATTAGTTAAGCTTGGAAATTTGCCTTTGTTTTGTTTAACGTGCACTGGAAAGTGATTTCCCGAGCAAAACAATTATGGAACGGTTCAGTTCAATAATCTTGTGCAGCCATCAACGCCCACAGAGGCCGAAGACGTAACCCTGCACCGGGAAAGCCCCCACAAATCGTGGCCCGTTTCTATAGCCGCCCTATACGCAATCAAGTCATTATTGACTTCAAGAAACTACGCCGCGAGTTCAACGAGAAAAATCCTGGACCTGACAAAAGACTCCCTTTCAATATAATGGAAGATTTGACATCAGTTGACTATTCCGCAAAACAAAAAGCTCAACCACTGATGACGAAAGCCTACAATGAAGGTAAAAAGGTGAGATTTTCCTCGGGCAAACTTTATATAGATGGAAGAGAAGTTCCTATTCCTACCTAAAAAACTAGTAACAGGTGGTATATGAAATATACTTATATATCCTGCATCAATATTATTCCTGAATCCAAATAGTGTGAACACAAACTAAATATGCAGTAAGATATTTAGGTATATAATCCAGAAGATATATACATACTGAAATGACTCAATCTACATGTACATATAATGTACCTGTGTGTGCCCTTGCAAACTTTGTAAATTGATGAAATATTACTTGCTGAATTCTCAATAGTTATTTGATATACACCTAATGCCTGATTGTGTACCAGAATCATACATTGACTATGATCAAAATTTGTTTCTAGATTTAATTCTACTGAAATTTAGCACTTGTTGTTTCTTACATATGTTCTACATAACTAAAGCTATATATTACATATACATTCAAATGGGTAATCCTGTAAATTGTAACTGGTCAAATATCGCCCGTTGAATTTGATATGCATTTGATGTATGACTAGTAATCCCAAACAACTAAGATACTGACAAATTTAAAACATGAATAGTGAAGTAATATGTGTCATAGTCTCAGCTATCTTATAAAATATTATCTTCCCATGTAACCCAAAGCTCATTCTCATACTTTTGTAAAATACTCTGTATGCTACATGTACAAAACTGGCCAAGCTTATATATTGAACACACACATGTACCAACCTAAGTAAAATTGTTCCACATTTGAAATATCATTGGGATCATTGGGATTATTTTTTTCATCCAGGTTTGTCACAATTGAGATTTATTCTGAACATGATGAAAGCATATTTCAAAATTGACAAATGTTACCTGCTGAATCTTTAATAGTCACTTGATATAACACCTGATCATACAATGTTGGCTGTGATTAAGATCTGTATCCAAATTTATTTCCGCTGAAATTTAGCATATAATGCAAGATACAATGAACAATGGAGGCAAGTTTAATGCATTTTACCAAGGATGATCTCCCTTCTCGTCCCTGTATCTAATAGTTATGATTCTCTTGACATGAACATTGCTTCAGACACTAAACCCCTGATGAATTTGTAGTTTCTTCATATACCTTATAAAACTAAAGCTATATATTACATGTACTTACAATTGGGTGTTCCTGTAAGATGAAATTGATAAAAAATCACCTGGTAAATTTGTTATGCATTGGATGCATGCTTGTAAACCTGAGTAATTTGTATGCAAATTTATTTTTACTGATGAGTACTTGAAATATTAATTTAATCTGTGTGTATATCCAATGCTACATGTACAAAACAGGTCAATGCTTATACATTGAACATACATGTACCAAGCTAAATATAATTGATCTGTTTTTGAAATATCATTGGGTAATACACAGTGATTAAATATATGTATATCAATGTATTGACTAAAAATCTCCATGTAGAATTGCTCCAATTAAGCTAAGCTGAAATGAATTTTATTATAATAATATATTATATAATAATGAATAATTTCGATATGATATTATAACTTGGTTACCTATCATAACCAATGATTCAATGAATACCCGATTCCTGAATACTTTGTGATTTTCTCACTATGTATTGGACTTTTTTTTCTTTTCTTTTTCCAATATTTTACATCCGTATGTTGTTAAAACCCTGATCTCTACCTTTGTTAGTCCCACACAACACATACTTTGTATATAGTATGAAGCCATGTAAGTGCTTCTATAGCTGGTATTCCAGCTGTTTTACTTTGTGTGTCCACAGACATAGCTTGCTAACTTTCATATTATTTGTTATGTACTACTCGAAATACACTGGGGACTTTCCTTTAACTTATATTCATATGTCTCTCATAAATGGACCATAATAGTCTAACTGGGGGTGTTCCACTAGACTGTTCATCTCAATTGCCATTTTTTAACGTGTCTGACATTAGCTCCTTATATGCCCAATCTGAATCAGACAAAACGCCGTTTCCTGGCTATGAATATATGTGCTTCGACCCGCTTAACTTAAATGATCCAGATGACTCAACATACACAACGGACGATAACCAAAACGAAATCTCTCATTGGCAAAACGTGCATTCCCCTGAATCAATTTATTACACAGAAGATTCTTTTGTAACACATTTACAAACCAAAAATATCTCAAAGTCTGATTGTTTCTCATTGATACATTTCAATGCCAGAAGTCTCAAAAAACACTTTACAGACATAACTAGTTACCTTTCCAACTTGAAATTTGATTTTTCTGTTATTGGTATTTCGGAAAGTTGGCTAGATCCTAACACATCAGAACTATTTGATATCCCTGGCTACCAACCTTTTACATCATCTAGAAACAAAAGAAAAGGTGGCGGTCTCGTTTTGTACATACACACTGATATTACCAATTGCACCGTTCGTGAGGACCTGACCTATATTGACGAAAACGGTGAATATGAATCGCTATTTGTTGATGTTGTCATTGATTCTAAACCACATTCTATCGGAATTGTATACCGTCCACCTGGGAAAAGCGTTCAATATTTTAACGACAATCTATCGTCGATACTCAAACACTTGAAGCCTGAAAAGTGTAAGTGCATTGTTATGGGCGATTTCAATATCGATCTATTCAAAACTGAACAACATGGGCCATCTAAAAACTTTCTCGAGATTATGAAATCAAATTATTTTTTTCCCAAAATAACTAAACCCACTCGAGTTACAACGAAATCAGCCACCCTCATCGATAATGTCTTTCTTAATTTCCATGAAGATAGTTTGTCATCTGGCCTTCTTCTCACCGACATTACTGACCATTTTCCCATATTCCATATCACAAAATCCCAGCTAATATCACCTAAAAAAAATTTGCATCTTACCTATCGTAATACATCGTCTGATCAGAGAGCTCTATTTGCTGAAAAATTGGAAAATATTAATTGGAATGAAGTGATGGATGACCACACTGATGTGAACACATCGACAAACTTGTTTCTGAATGACTTTAATACTGTATACAATGAATGCTTCCCACTTGTCACAAAAACGTCAGAAAAAACAAAAATCACCAAACCCTGGATTACATTTGCGTTACTTACATCAATTAGAGAAAAAAACAGACTCTTTCGATTACACTTATCTACTTCAAGTCCGACCACTTCCCGTGAATACAGACAATATAGAAATAAACTCAATCATATATTAAAAATAGCCAAGAAACAATACTATGAAGATAAATTTAATCTCTACAACCATGACATTAAAAATACTTGGAAAGTCTTGAACCAACTGATGAACCGATCCAAAGTAGCCTTTCTGCCAAAAACATTTAAAATTAACGGTCTGGATACAGACAACCCTTCCGTTATTTCCAATCACTTTAATGATTACTTCAGTACAGTTGCCTCTAAACTTGCATCAAAGATTACTAATACCTCTGTTGATTATAAAGATTATCTAACTGATAATTTTGAACAAAACCTGGACCTTAACCCTTGCACACCCAATGAAGTTATCGAAGTTATCGCCGATCTGAAAAATAGTTCGGCTGGAATTGACGGCATACGAATATCACTAATAAAACCCATTGCTCATTTGATAGCCTTTCCACTGTCTCACATTATAAACATATCATTTCAATTAGGCAAAGTTCCTGACGCAATGAAAATCGCTAGAATTACACCTATCTATAAATCGGGAATGAAAAATATTGTTGATAATTATCGGCCAATATCCGTGCTCCCTTGTTTCAGTAAAATTGTTGAAAAAATTGTGGTAACAAGAATGCTAACATTTTTGGAAGATAATAACATTATATGTTCTCATCAATTTGGCTTCCGACCGAATCACTCTACATCGCATGCAGTTCTATCCTTATTTGACAAGTTAGTATCCGCTCGAGAAAACAAACAGTACAGCATTACCACCTTTCTGGACCTTTCAAAAGCCTTTGACACGGTTAACCACAATATTCTCCTAAATAAATTAGATTACTATGGTTTCCGGGGCAAGTGTAATGATTGGTTTCAAAGTTATTTAACTTCACGATCCCAATGCGTTTCGTACAATGATACATTATCGTCGCTTAAATCTATCAGTTGTGGAGTTCCACAAGGCTCAATTTTAGGACCAATACTTTTCCTTTTGTATATAAATGATATTTCTTATGTTACCCAACTCCTTGATATTATACTTTTTGCAGATGACACGAGTGTTACCCTGTCTGATAGCGACCCAAAACTACTAGTGGAAATGATTGTTGAGGAATTGGAAAAATTACAAACTTGGTTCTCTTGTAACAAATTGTCACTAAATGTTTTGAAATCAAAATTTATGTTTATTAAGCCATCTAGACGCCGTGCATGCAATTTCAAACCTAAAATATCTATATGTGGTACTGAACTCGAGCAAGTCTCCCATTTCAAATTTTTAGGGGTGCATTTTAATGATCGTCTCAATTGGACAACACACATTGACGAAATACGAAAAAAGATTTCAAGAAACATTGGCGTTATCAATCATATCAAATCTACTCTGAACAAAAAATCGCTCTATATACTATACTATTCCCTAATCTATCCATATCTATCATATTGCAACATTCTATGGGGGAATACGTATCCAACTCATATCGAGCCCTTGAAACGATTACAAAAAAAGATTGTTCGTATAATCATGTCAGCCAACAAGCTAGCTCATACAGATCTACTTTTTAAAGAGTTGAATATTTTGCCAGTTGCCAGTTTAAACGATCATTTAATTTCGTTGCTCGTGCACAAGTTTTCATTTCATAATCACTTGTTACCCATTTTACTTCGAGATTGCTTTATCAAGATATCAGCTATCCATTCCTATCCAACTCGACAGTCTACCATAAATATCTATCGTCCATTTTACTCATCGGATCTTTCATACTATTCGGTTAAGATAAAGGGACCTCGGTTGTGGAACAGTTTGCCCCCTAAGTTAAAATCTACTCCATCCTTGTCACTGTTTAAATCGCAATCGCAATCTTATTTTAACAATATTTAAGTCCCTAGTGTATTACGTTATAATACCACACATAGTTTCATTTGATTATGGTAGATTTTCTGTGGACCACAAGGTTCTTGTTTTATTTATACAAATGGTATCAGCTGCCTGTCATTCCTACATGCATATTTATATTCGTCAAATTCATGTATGCTTAATATTAATTTAATTAATTTGGGATAGAACAAGCCCTTCGGGGTTTTATTCCCGCCAAATGCTGTATACTGATTTATACACAATATTACATCTGGTGAATAAAGTACTGATACTGATACTGATTTCTAAATTGTTAAATCGACAAAATGAGATATTTTTGCATGTTTGCTGAAGTATTATTCTATCGTATTTTCCATCTGATTTTAATAATTTCACATAAGCGGTTATTCTTCCATAAAATGACAGCACAAGAATTACTGTTGACAGAAATGTAGCAAATCTGCGCCATATCACGTTTTTAATACATTTTCATTAGTTATTATGGAACGGTCCCTTAATGATGTCATATTGTATCAATGAACGCATTTTTGCATTATCTACTAGGACTGTTATTGTGTGCCAATATACAATAAAAAATAGACTGTTAACTTCATTGGTTTTGAAGATATAGGCAATCTCGTACCCCTACCCCCTTTTATTTTATAACTATTTTTACTCCACCCTAAAATATTCGAAGAGATTTAACGACACAGCCAGTGACTTCTCAGCTTGGCACAATATCAGAAAATGGTCACATGATGTTTCTCTTCCACTGTACCAAATTTCATGCTGGTATCACAAAATGAACAATTGTTCAGCTATGCCGCTGGACTATAAGGCTTGATCTTAACTGAACTCGCAAAAGACAGCGAATACTTGGTTTCTGGACATACATAGTACTTTATAATAAAAAGGCAGCCTATATTTTGTCATTTCTTACAAGACGGATTTCTCATCATAAGAAAAATATTACATTAAATGTTCTACCAAATGATTTCTGTACTCCATATTTTTTTTTTTATACTAAACTGTTGTAAGAAGGTTATATTTGGGGTGGTGGTTTACTGATTTTAGGAATGGTCGAGCAAACTTGAAACCCTGCATTTCCACGCCTGTTTGGAAATGGCGAAGGCCGTGACCTGCTGACCCATGACGTCGGAATCTGATTACGATAGTTCATAGCCAACAATCGCAATTTGGTATCATTTTTCGCAGAAAATATCAACTTTGTTTTCATGCAAAGTGTGCAGGGGGTTGTTGGTATACAACCTTTAGTTAAAGTCCATCCAGTATTTCTGATATATTCTGCATTACTCTGTTCAAAATTAACGAATCATTTACAAGCAAAGCTTTTAAAACTGAGGTGTCAATGCATTCTTTAGGTGCTACAGTAATTTCCCTAATAATTCAATCAGAGGAAGTAAAAATTCCCACCAAAAAATCAGGGGGTGATCAAATTCAGTAGAACAGCAAGTTGATTGAATGGTCCAAAATCGTGCAAATAATCCATTATTGAGGGTGATCACATTTAAGTGGCTCACAGTGAAAATATAGGAGGAAATTTGCTAAAATATAGGAGAAATATAGGATTTTTCTGAATAAAATATAGGAAAATAAAGGAGTGTAAGACAGGTCTGTACCACATTGTATGTTCCAAACTTGGTAGTTTTGTAGTGTTTAATCAAATTACTTTCACTGAATGCAGTCATAGTGGTGGTCTTTCAGGTGACCTGTTCTGTTGTTTGATTCAGCATCGAGATTTAAATGTTTTCATATTTGCAGAGGGAAGCGAGGAGAAAAAAAATTTCTGAAATGAATTTCCTCATGTCAGTTCGATTCCTTACAGAGCACTGATGAAAGTTTTCATGAGAAAAAGTCAAAATATAGGAATGACTTAAAAATATAGGAAATACAGGAGGCACTTGAAGGCCCGCTGATTGAATTCTGTCCACATAACTGGGGGTGATTGAATACTAATAGGGTGACTGAATTAATAGAGGAATTACCGTACTCCTGTACAACTCCGTCAAGTCAATATGGCATAATCCCACTTCATGAGTACAATTTTCACTCATGAGCATGATTTTACCAGTAAAGAATAATGGTCTTGTGTCTTTCCTTCTTACTGATGAATCCTAGAACATTTCACAAATGAGAAGCACAAAATATGGCCATGATCAGTGGATGTATCATAAAATACTATTAAGACAACAGAAACTCGGTATATGGGTGATATGGTTTCAGGTTTTAGTATTGAAACCCAAAATGAATCTTTTGCCTTTATTAAGTGTTGATCATAAAGAATCGGTTCAAGACATAAACAATTTCTGCCAGCAAGTATCATTGAACAAAAATCTAATTCTATGAGACCACTTATACAAGGAGTTCAAGTCAACAGTAACAATAATTGCCATAAAGACTGTGGCTGAGGATAACGCCTAACATGTACTGGATTATGGTGCAGCTAATTACGGGGAGCAATTCAGGAATCACAACAAATGTCGTCAACATTTATATCTGAGAAACATGTACATGATATACTGACCAGCAGATAACAACATGTGATTTGATGTGAGTCAAAGGGGCTAAAAACAGCAGATATGATTGGTAGTTAAAATCTAATTCTGAAGAAGACTAAAACTGGATAAATGAGGTGTATAAGAGTAGTTACCAGTACACTTGTCATTATACATGTAGGATCAATCTGTTGCAAAAATGTTTTTCTATGATAACGACAAACGAACAATAAAATGATGAAAGCTGGATTGTAGCCAAATAGTGCAGCTTGACGAGATTAAAATGGGGTCAGTAATACAACTGTAGTACCAGTTTTTGTGGGTGATCGTATATTCATCCAATGCTATATAGAAGAAGAATCTGTAAGCTATATGACTGTAAACCAGAAGATAAAAGTATTTTCAAATCTCTGCACCAGTTGTGACTATATGGCAACAAAATAAAATGCAGTGCGATAAAATTAAATAAAAATTACATGATTTTTTGCAGAACACTATATGTACTGGTATACTGAAGGGGTCCAATCTTAATTCTGTGATGGACGAACATTATCTTTGTTCAATAAATCCTGCATTGTCTCATCATTACACAAACAATGTATCATCCTTACAGACACTCTATCATTTCTTATATACAATATATCCCTCACAATATATCATCCTTAAACAGACTATCATCCAACTTTAGGCAATGTCCTTATACAAACAAAGTATCCTTATACAAGAATCATTATTACACAGATAATGTACCACTCTCATGTATATCAACCATATACACTGTATCATCCTGACACAGACAATGTATCATTCTTATACAATGTGTCACTGATAGTCTATCACCCTTCACAATATATCATCCTTATACAAACTATTATCGTACAGAGACAATGTATCCTTATACAAACAAAGTATCCTTATACAAGTACATATTGTATCATCATTACACAGATAATGTATCACTCTTATATAGAAAGTATCAGCCATATACAATGTATCATCCTTACACAGACAATGTTTCATCCTCCTACAATATATATCAGCCGTATACACACAATTTATCATCCTTTTACCGACTTATTAGCCTTCTACTGACAATACATGATCACTGTATTATCCTTATATAGATGGTATCATCCCGATCAAGATACATAGAGATTATTGTATACCCATTTCCATATCGGCCCCCATATCAGCCCGAGACCCCCATATCAGCCAATGGGCCGAAGGCCCGAGGGCTGATATGAGGGTGAAGGGCTGATGCCAGGGACGATATGGAAATGGGTATATCATAATCTATTTATCACATATTTATAGATGAATGATAGTATTGTAATTGACAAAACAAGAAGGTTAGAAAATATTTGTACATGAAAACTGTTTCATCGAAAATTGGACCCTCCGTAAAATGGAGTCAATGTTGCGAAAAAATTTCCGTCTCATTTTGATGATACACATGTTAGATCGTGATATATATTGTCAAGAAAAGTTTGAAATTCATTATCGATCAATTATCGGAGTACTATGCATACCTCGTAAAATGTTAATACATAGAAAGATTAAGGTGAAAGCACAAAAGTGCGCTCAACAAGAATACAGAGAGAATACAACTATTTCCTTGAGGGGAAACCACTTCTGTGCGCAATATCAGCCCAAGTGTAGATAACTGATATCAGGCCCGCGTGAGGGCAGAAATCCTTATCATGATATGGAACGGTGCCATTCCATAGTATAAACAGGGCTAAATTTCCAGTATCATAGGCAAATATGTGATAAACTGTGTATTATCCTGATACAGTACTATTCTGATACAGACATTATCTTTATACAGATACTGTAACATCCTGATACAGACACTGTAACATCCTGATAAAGACACTATAACATCCTGATACAGACACTGTAACATTCTGATACAGACACTGTAACATCGTGATACAGACACTAACATCCTGATACAGACATTAACATCCTGATACAGACACTGTAACATCCTGATACAGACACTGTAACATCCTGATACAGACACTGTAAACATCCTGATACAGATACTGTAACATCCTGATACAGACACTGTAACATCCTGATACAGACACTAACATCCTGATACAGACACTAACATCCTGATACAGACATTGTAACATCCTGATACAGACACTGTAGCAACCCGATACAGATACAGTAACATTTGGTTGTTTGGAGTTTAACGTCGCACCTAACCTTATCGGTCACACAGCGACGATGATCCAAACAAACATACCCTAGCAAAACCCTAACCCTAACAAAAATCTAACCAAAAACTACAACAAATTTTGAAAATTAGGCTCTACAGACACTGGTGATCACAATGAATCATCAGAGCTTAATTTGTTTGGCACTTTAATTTACCTCCTGTGCCAGACAAACATCGTATGGTACAAACCATGCTGCCCTAAGCTGGAGGGCTAGATACTGTAACATCCTGATACAGACACTGTAATATCCTTATACAAACAATATTATCCTTATACAGACAATATTATTATACAGACACTGTATAATCCTCATAAAGACAATATTATCCTTATACACTGTTTTATCCTGATACAGACAATATCCTTATGCAGACACTGTATTATCCTCATACAGGCAATATTATCCTTTTTCTATTATGCCAATACAGCAGACGATGACACAGACTATATAATCTGCTTTATCATAATTCTGTGGTATTATGTTGTATTACCTTAATGTTAAGGCATCATATCCTGCAAAAACAGTGTATCAAATACACCTATTGCAATTCATTAGCACAGCAGTCATAGAACCAGTCCAAAAACAGTTTCGAGACAAAATGGACAGCTTAAAAGACATCCCCCTCTTCACTAGATGTGTAGTATCATTTGTAGTGAAAGGAAACCGAACAGCTACACCACATGCACCAACAGCTAGCTGGAGAGGCATTTTAAGGTTAGCCACTAGAGCCATAGAGCAATGGCAAGGACAGATCAGGACATGACAAACAGTTATGACAGCTATAGAAAAATCCGACAGTTTTAGGATAAGTCTGACAGCTGTAGGATTAGTAGGATTACTCTGACATCTGATGGATTAGTCAGACAAATGTAGGATTAACCCAACAGCAGAAGGATGGTCCTCGCTCTGAGAGCACAAGAACGAAGCAAATCGGAAGCTTTAGGATTGGCTTGTTGACTTGCTTGTCGGGCAAATACGATAAATGCCCTAATAATTCAATCACAGCTAGGAAGTACAACTTTCCAATCACAGCTAGGAAGTACAACTTTTCACTGCATTATTTCACACACTAACATTGACAAAGATGCTGTGATGCTATCAAACTGTAAAACTACCACATCTTAAGTGATAATGCACAAGAAAAGTTGGATAGTACATTTTAAACAATATTCTCAGATATGAGCTTTAAATGTGGCCCTTCCTGTGATCGTATTATTAGGGGAATTACCGGCATCAAGCACCTATGAGAAAGAGTATAGCTGACAGGCAAGGATAAACTAGACCACTGTAGGAATGATCTGCCAGCAAGAATGACTGCAAAATGAGAAAATTTAAGCTTCAAGTAATTATATGTTCGTGGGCAGGTGAACTCTTGCACAACAGGCCATATCATCTATCTTTGTTCTAAGAACTTGATTTCCCACATGCAGTCTTTAGTAATTGACCTGGATCTTTGGTCTAGGATGAGAATGCTGTTGTTAAGGGCCGGCTGTATGAGACAAGTATTTGAATCGATAAACTGCAGGTTATTAATTATCAACTGAATACTCCTCAATTTCATGATCACAATAACCCCCCCCCCCCCCACCTCCTCTCACACCTTCCAAACTTGACAAGATAGTTAAGTTTTCAATAGACATGATATAATTGAATATAATTTTCAATCAAGCACAAATATATGGTAAGATACACTGTATTCCTAAGATATATTTATGATCACGTTCATCGCTATATTATGACACAATTTTCCTTGTAAGTTTTGTTTGCAAAGTTTCAAAAAATTTGTCGCACAATTCTATACACTCCATGTACACATATAGCCCTGAGAAATAAACCAACGACTGCCTGCATGGTGCAAAATGATTATAACCAAGCCATATCACCACAACTAGCGGGGAGCGAGGACATGATAAATATTTACATACGGTCATTTCTATTAACCAATGATGAAGCTGTTTACATGCTTTGGTATGATACAATGTGCATGGTTGATGGATTTCTTAAAGACATTATAATTGGTACAGGGAAATGAATCTTCGGATCATTGTACACTGACATACTTGGTACTACATGTATCCAACGGACATCTCTCAGCCTTCTAATCTACTTTTATTGGCACATTAACTGCTGAATAGATAGCTTTATATCTTCACAGGAAAAAAGGTTGAACCAATAATGTTCTATATATCATAATTTACAGCACAATGAGGCTAGAATGGTTTACCTCATAGCATATATAGTGAAATAATGTTAACATTCTATAATATAACACAAAATAACCAGACATAACATGGGAGGGTGCAGAGCCAGCGCACAGATGAGCTTTAAAATTATGCGACTGCTGTACGTCATAAAAACAACTTCCTTCTGTGGAAGAAACAACGCTGTGAACATGATAGATTAAAATCTGTTCCATCTCAACAGACATGGCTACATTGAGTAAATATCCTAGTGAATCTTAGTGAAAGCTCATAGTGAAATGGTCTAGTGCATGTATGTAGGTATCTTAGTGAAAGCTCATAGTGAAATGGTCTAGTGCATGTATGTAGGTATCTTAGTGAAAGCTCTTAGTGAAATGGTCTAGTGCATGTATGTAGGTATCTTAGTGAAAGCTCATAGTGAAATGGTCTAGTGCATGTATGTAGGTATCTTAGTGAAAGCTCATAGTGAAATGGTCTAGTGCATGTATGTAGGTATCTTAGTGAAAGCTCTTAGTGAAATGGTCTAGTGCATGTATGTAGGTATCTTAGTGAAAGCTCATAGTGAAATGGTCTAGTGCATGTATGTAGGTATCTTAGTGAAAGCTCAGTGAAATGGTCTAGTGCATGTATGTAGGTATCTTAGTGAAAGCTCATAGTGAAATGGTCTAGTGCATGTATGTAGGTATCTTAGTGAAAGCTCATAGTGAAATGGTCTAGTGCATGTATGTAGGTATCTTAGTGAAAGTTCATAGTGAAATGGTCTAGTGCATGTATGTAGGTATCTTAGTGAAAGTTCATAGTGAAATGGTCTAGTGCATGTATGTAGGTATCTTAGTGAAAGCTCATAGTGAAATGGTCTAGTGCATGTATGTAGGTATCTTAGTGAAAGCTCAGTGAAATGGTCTAGTGCATGTATGTAGGTATCTTAGTGAAAGCTCATAGTGAAATGGTCTAGTGCATGTATGTAGGTATCTTAGTGAAAGCTCATAGTGAAATGGTCTAGTGCATGTATGTAGGTATCTTAGTGAAAGCTCATAGTGAAATGGTCTAGTGCATGTATGTAGGTATCTTAGTGAAAGCTCATAGTGAAATGGTCTAGTGCATGTATGTAGGTATCTTAGTGAAAGCTCATAGTGAAATGGTCTAGTGCATGTATGTAGGTATCTTAGTGAAAGCTCATAGTGAAATGGTCTAGTGCATGTATGTAGGTATCTTAGTGAAAGCTCATAGTGAAATGGTCTAGTGCATGTATGTAGGTATCTTAGTGAAAGCTCATAGTGAAATGGTCTAGTGCATGTATGTAGGTATCTTAGTGAAAGCTCATAGTGAAATGGTCTAGTGCATGTATGTAGGTATCTTAGTGAAAGTTCATAGTGAAATGGTCTAGTGCATGTATGTAGGTATCTTAGTGAAAGCTCTTAGTGAAATGGTCTAGTGCATGTATGTAGGTATCTTAGTGAAAGCTCATAGTGAAATGGTCTAGTGCATGTATGTAGGTATCTTAGTGAAAGCTCATAGTGAAATGGTCTAGTGCATGTATGTAGGTATCTTAGTGAAAGTTCATAGTGAAATGGTCTAGTGCATGTATGTAGGTATCTTAGTGAAAGCTCATAGTGAAATGGTCTAGTGCATGTATGTAGGTATCTTAGTGAAAGCTCTTAGTGAAATGGTCTAGTGCATGTATGTAGGTATCTTAGTGAAAGCTCATAGTGAAATGGTCTAGTGCATGTATGTAGGTATCTTAGTGAAAGCTCATAGTGAAATGGTCTAGTGCATGTATGTAGGTATCTTAGTGAAAGCTCATAGTGAAATGGTCTAGTGCATGTATGTAGGTATCTTAGTGAAAGCTCTTAGTGAAATGGTCTAGTGCATGTATGTAGGTATCTTAGTGAAAGCTCATAGTGAAATGGTCTAGTGCATGTATGTAGGTATCTTAGTGAAAGTTCATAGTGAAATGGTCTAGTGCATGTATGTAGGTATCTTAGTGAAAGCTCATAGTGAAATGGTCTAGTGCATGTATGTAGGTATCTTAGTGAAAGCTCATAGTGAAATGGTCTAGTGCATGTATGTAGGTATCTTAGTGAAAGCTCATAGTGAAATGGTCTAGTGCATGTATGTAGGTATCTTAGTGAAAGCTCTTAGTGAAATGGTCTAGTGCATGTATGTAGGTATCTTAGTGAAAGCTCATAGTGAAATGGTCTAGTGCATGTATGTAGGTATCTTAGTGAAAGCTCATAGTGAAATGGTCTAGTGCATGTATGTAGGTATCTTAGTGAAAGCTCATAGTGAAATGGTCTAGTGCATGTATGTAGGTATCTTAGTGAAAGCTCATAGTGAAATGGTCTAGTGCATGTATGTAGGTATCTTAGTGAAAGCTCATAGTGAAATGGTCTAGTGCATGTATGTAGGTATCTTAGTGAAAGTTCATAGTGAAATGGTCTAGTGCATGTATGTAGGTATCTTAGTGAAAGCTCATAGTGAAATGGTCTAGTGCATGTATGTAGGTATCTTTTCTCAAACTTCATCTCATTTTATATGGAGTCCAATGTATATCAACTATACCTACTTTGTTTTGTCTGAGAATTTGAAAAGAGGAAGTGGAGCAAGATGTATTCTTCATCCACCTGTAATTGACCAATCAGGTGGTTCTATAATGTGATAGTACAGACGTCATTCCCCCGTATTTCAGTGAGGACTGCACCAGTCGTCTTCTATCAGACCCACACAGTGAATGACTGTGAGAGTGGTCTATCAGCTGATCTATCTCAATAGCAAAGTGGAAGCAGCAGTATTGTAATTATGGTTCATCGGATAGCTGACATAGTAAACTGGCAAGTAATCATCTCCATGATTCCACTGTGTATTAAACTGAGTCTGTCTGTATCAAAGACATATCTGTTGGGATTGCCACGAACAAACCAATTTGGATGATACAAAATGAAGACGGGCTCGCACTAACATGTACGCCAATATAGCACAATAATCACTGTCAGACTGAAGCAAACAACTGGCACAGCAGATCACAGATCAACAGTAGATTATGGATTGATGACTCGGTATTATACTATCACATAAAAAGGTTCCATTATAGAGACTGACCCTGTATCACCACGGAAATACTACTGAGAAATGAAGTACAACATAGAAACTACTATTAATATAATTCAACATCCTGTACATGATACAGATCTGTATATACAGACTTTCAAAATATCAAACTGACCAGTGAAGGAGAAGAAAACACTTGCGAAAAACTCACAGCAAAACAAATATCAGTCTTCCCAGTATCATAAAATACAAGTATTAACAAATATTTTTTGCAATTTTTTCGGCATTCAAATATCCTACTATGGTTGTTCAAGCGTGCGGTCATTGTGGCCTGGCTTGTCAATATATGTGACATCGCCTGGGCTTAAAGGAGAGGCACTCCATAGTGTGGAGATAAAACTATAACCCAATACAGTCAATCTGGATTGACCAGTACAATGTGTCATCCTTTGGAAGGTTTGGAGTTTCAATTCTGTTGTGGTATAACCACAGAGTATTTATGTGACAAACTGGTAAATTACATTTTGTGACAATCCCTATAGCAATATAAACAATGGTAAATAAAATGATAAATCTGGAACCGGGTGGCGTCCTGCTGTACTTTTACATTTGGCGAAAACAAACGGAAAGCCCGGATGCCACACAATTAGCTTTAGACTTCGCTATTTTCTGATTGGTTAAATTAATCCATGGTGGCACTTATGAATCAGTTCACAATCTCCTATTTGTGTTTCAATATCGATTACTCAGCTAACAAAAACAAAAATCGCAAAAAATGTTGTCCACAGTTTTGGATACTGGGAAAATAGAGCTTCAAGTTTGTGCTTCCCAAGTGTTTTCTTCTCCTTTAAGAGGTCTGAGGATAGGAGTTTTAGGCTGGGGAACATGGGTTCACTGGACGGTCATAAAATTAATGTGACCACTAAGTGGATAAAAGTTCTGCCTGGTTAAATCTAAATTATCAGAGTCAAAACATCATGTTATCACTTTTAAGTCAGTCTTGATTTTGCTGCCAATCATACCAGAGCATATTAGTGATGGTATTGTAACTGTCCAAGTTCTTGTTCATGTTGTGTATGGAAGAGACATGTGTATATGAATGTAATAGAACATGCGACAATTCCCAGATATAATATTGGGAGCCTGGCCTGTCATACGTGTACTTCACTGGCTGCTTTCTGTAAGTCTGGAGACTAAAATCAATGGCATATAACAATCAAGTCTGGTCTATCTGAATGGTAATATGTTGTGTTTTCAAGGGTAGTGAGTTTGTCTCACCGGTAAAATAGCCTTAAAGTATGGAATCCAAATAAAAAATTACAGGGAATGCAATTTGAACTTGATATATTCAAGGTTGAACAAACAGAGTGAGTGAGTGTGTAGGGTTTAACTTCGCTTTCAAACAAAGAGACTTCATATTACATATAAGGCCAGCAGAATGATCTGTTCCGAAGCAAGGTTCAAGGTATGAAGCATGACATGATACTATAATTTAAAACGCTCTTCTGAAAAATATGAAAATAAGAAGAAAAAAAATAAATAATTGCATGTCAGTATACCACATTATTTAGTGTCACCAACTGGAAACAAGACAGTCATTTAGTGTTGCCCAATTTCTGGGAGCGCCAGTACAGATTTACCCTTAACGATACAGCAGTCTACAGAACTATAAAAAGTAAAACACATTAACATGATAAAAGGATCTAAGAGATAAAATGAGAAGTCCTGTAACAATTATTCTTTTCTGTACATATTTACACATAATATATATAGATCTATATATACATATATTTATATTAATACATATATACAATATACAACAAAACTTCAGACAAAGACTCCCAATGACAGTGAATGACTGGTGTAAGTAACAGGGTGACATTGTAAGATGTTATGCAGAACATGGATGTCATATGTGGTTTTAATCAAATTTCTTATTCCTTGCTTTTCTCACATATTTAAAATAACTGGTTTATTTGTACTGGCAGTTTACATCAATCTTCAAAAGCATGGTGATAAGCTAATATATGTACAGTTAGAACTGTTTCTAAAACATGGATTAGTTTTTAGAAACTTAAGTAATGCCATAAGGTGTGGAAACTTTATCCAAGCTTTCATGGATGATTTATCTGCTCTCAGGCTGATTTAGTGGGGGTAAATGTAATACAAGAAGTTTTAGAAATTAATAACTTTAATTATGATGATCAAGTGTATAACGTGTGTATTATATGTACATTCCCAAAGAATGACAGGATTATATCTGAATGAATTATTCCAATAATCTCAAATACTAAGATTATTTTATTGATTCTTTAGAAAGTGATAATGAATTCTATACAGGGACTGATTTATTTATTAACATTAGACTGATCAAATTAGAGGAATACAAAATTTTAATAGGGTAAAGACAACTTTGATACAGAGAAGTCTGTTGTAGATAGTCAAGAGAGGGTGATCACATTAATGTTTTAATTCAACTTGTGTAAGTTTGGAATATGCATCACATTACCCTAATATTTGAAGAAAAGGAATATTAGGCTCATCCTGTTGAATATCTTGGCAACTTTTAAGTTGACAATATGTCAGATATCACAAGTTACAGATATTGCTCCATGTTGAAGCATGGGCAGAAAACGAAAATCAACTACCCAGAAATCAATATATGAAGGACGAGTCACACCTCATTTTGCTTGAGACTATTAGACTGTTTACTGTAAACGTCATAATTCTGCCTCGTTCCATTGTTTTGTTCAAAGTTATGATTCACACTGAATGCATGTGAAGGGGAATCGATCAGCAAAATTATTTTGTCTTCCTGAAATCTCTGAATTATCATATGATATGTTCCCTACTGAAGCCTATATAGTTGTCTAGCTAAAGATTCAACATGATGAAGATGAACAAATCTTGAAATTATCGTGGATCACATCCACTGAGAAATAAAGCAGAATATTCAGTTTGAAAATGATAAGACAGCAGAACCTGAATTGAGTCACAGTTCAACATTCTTTGATAACATGATTTGTCCAATCTCTATATTATAATAACATAGGCAGACCTGGACTTATTTTGACAGGAGAAATAAAATCACACTTCCTTCTTTGGTCTAAGTGAGGCAGGTAAAGTGCCTATTACAACAGTGTTATCTGCCCCTGGTGCTGCCTCTACGAGCATGGCTCCCTGCGCCATGTTAGTTAATGCCGACGTCGCAATGGCTTCTGCTGTGGCCACGTCTGCTGAGTCAATAACGACACTGTCCACTACTGGCATCGACACTGGAATGTACAATGGCCACATTAAAACAATTATACCCACAGAATTATAGAACACTTAACAGGCATGCAATTGTCAGAAATTAAATAAACTCTTTTTTATTGTACATGTCATGGGGAAGATGTGGTAGTGTGATGTATCAGGGTTCACAATTGCTGAATCAAACCTACAGTCCCAAGTTGTTTGAATGGGGGGGAAGAGGTTTGATCATGAAAAAATTTAAACTGACAATAAAAAAGTAAATTCATCATCAACAAGAACCAAAATTGGCTTCATTATATGACTGGACAACAAACAGGTTTTAATTTTGGAATGTAACAATTAGCTTTCCCAAAATACAGCACTGCCTTGTTCAGTGACCCTTGAACATTTAACCACAAATGAGACATCTTATACACCTGATGTAGGAAGTCACAAAACAGGACAATTTTCAGTGATTTTCTGGGCCACAGTGACCTTGACCTTTGACCCCAATTTTGGTGTGCGACAGATTGTCTCACCCAACCTCATCCAGTCACAGCAAATGCAACTGTTGATAGAAAACTGTCAGGGATATACGGTCACAGATACGGACTCGTCGATAAAAAAAAAGAAAGTCTAATGTCCTAATCTTTTACCTTGACCTCAATTTTGGAATGTGACACAGAGAAACGACTGGTCAATTCAAATTTGAAAATACGCCGGCAGAGCAGAGTGTAACAAGTAGTTCCCCTCTTTCCTGATCTTCAGGCTGCGTGACCATGACCTTTTTGAATTATACTTTGGTACTGCATCCACCCACGGAAAGAATGCAATTTTCAATGATGTCCTATTTTTTTGGCCACAGTGATTTTTACCTGAATGTTAATGAGAAACACTGTCCCCCGCTAATGTATCTATTCAAAAAAACCTTCGAGTTGTAATGAACATGTGACCATGACCTTTTGAACTTGACCTCAATTTTGATATGTAACATCTTTTACCTCTAATGTATCAAGTTACAAAAAAATTGTAATTTTGAATGATTTTCTGATTATTTTTTTTTGGGCCAGAGTGACCTTTTGACCTCAACCTGTACTTTGGTACACAACACATCGAGTCCCCCTAGCGTATCCACTCACAAAAAATTTCAACTGTAGATCGAAAATTGTCTCCGATATAGACCAGACAAGAATGGATGGACAAAGGGTATGACAGAAAGGCGGACGGAAATTGCCATCATGTAATACATCCAACTTTTTGGCAGGCAAATAATAAAAGTAAATCCTGGAGAAGACAATCGAGATAAAGATAAAAATTTTGAAGTGGTCCAATGACTGACCTGTTTGTATGGAGAGATGTCCCTGTGATTTCTGCTGCAGTGTTATCGGACAGTCTTTATGAGCAAGCAGCAAAGTCTTCAACTGAGCCACTTCATTACGTAATAAGTTCACCTCGCTCTGCAAACAGAGAACGATGAAACTGGTATAAATAATATACATATGTGTATATCTTCGTAGGTTAATATTGTATTCAATATGAATAGAATTACCACAAAAAGTAAACATTTATAAACAATGTTTCTATTTATTAACAAATCAAACCTGTTTCAATTCTATGCCTAATTAATCTCCGTCAGGAAGATATACAACGTAGAAAACGGAAGTTAAACTCAAAAGTTAGCTCCCCTTGCGGAGAATTGTCCGCCAGGGGAACTCCCATCCACTCCAGCAGGATTACTATAAAGGGTCTGCACAAACCATTATCGTCCTCTTTTCTCATAATAATAACCGAGACCAGTAGTGTTTGAGGCCGGCATGAGGGGACGGAGGGAGGGACAATCAAATTGAAACAGGTTTGATTTGTTAATAAATAGAAACATTGTTTATAAATGTTTACTTTTTATGTCACAAATAAACCTGTTTCAATTCTATGCCATAGTACCAACATATGGAGGAGGGAATCTCGGCCTTGTGGTAACTCCCATAGCAGACTAGTAATCGCTGGATTGACACAGACATGGATATCAAATCGAGACATTAAACTCAACAAATTAACTCTGGCCCTAGTTGCATAGAGTAATTGGAGAAACTGATACAGTTTACTTATCTTCTGATTGTCTCCATCCATGAAGCTGTGCTCGTGGTGTGGTACAGCAATCCAACCAAGATTATTCCTCGTGTGCCTTCGGCCGCTTAGATAGGTCCTCTTGGTAGGCACTGTATGATACTGGGATGGTATTCTCTAACCCAAGCCGTGTACATACAGGGCGATACTTGGTCTGACCATAAGTATCATGAGGGACACTCGCAACTTAGAGGGTCACCAAGACCACACCACTCTCAGTAAAACAAGCACCCTCAGGACAATTCACCATTCTTGGAGAGATGAGAAGAACACGCTGGAATTGTCGTGCAAGTTCCCTGGATCCCGAAGCTCGCCGTCAACCCTCTGTACTTGCATCACTAATGTTGACCCTAGGCCTGGAGCAGGTGTTCTTTTGGGAAGACTGGCCAGGGACCCAGCTGAGAGATCTAAAAGGAAGTCAGCTTCTGAAAGACACAAGCAAAGTGCTGTTAAGGTAAAGTTTTTATTACTCACCATAGTGTCAGGCCTTTATAATGATGAGATGAGCATTCTTGGCTGGCCATCTGACTTATTTCTTCCTTCTAGCATGTAATGAATGGGTGAAGATGATACAGCAAGTTGTCTGATTTGCTGCGATGATCCAAAATGCCGCCCCCCCCCCCTTTTTGAATTTTTTTTACTTGACCACGAATTGGGCGGCTACCAGAGGCCCAAGTGTGGTCATACTATCTGAGTGAACTGACATATCTCTCAGATAGAAGTTGGTGAACGTGGAGTTCGTCGTCCAGGCACAAGACTGGACAATGTCATGGAGGGACAAGTTCTTCCATAAAGGCCAAGATGAAGCTATGGCCCGGATCTCATGAGAAGAAGCGTTAGACAACAGTGGAGGGGCTTCAATGGCCAGTTGATAAGACCACTTAATGGTTTTACTCAGCCATGCGGCAATGGTATTTTTTGTAATGTCACACTTGGCAGAAGGGCGAAGAGACAGAAACAATAGGCGCCGAGAGCCACGAACGGAGTCAGTACGTGTAAGATAGTGACGTATGGCTCGAACGGGACATAGCAGAAGATCGTTCTCAAGACCATGTACAAAGTCTGATAACGCAGGAATGGAGTACGAGCGTTGAGCGCACGGACCTGAACGAACAGATTCATTTTTGGCGATAAATTCAGGAATGGGCCGAAAAGAAATGCAGGACCAATCCGCTGTCCAGGTCATGGACGATCTTTCAAGAGCGTGGAGTTCAGACACTCTGGAGGCCAAAGCGAACGCCGCCAAGAAGGCCGTCTTATAAGACACAGCTTTAATAGACGCGGACTCCAAGGGTTCAAAGGGTGGATGAATCAGAGCACACAGAACCACACCGATATCCCACTTCGGTAACAGTTGGCGAGTACGACGCGACTGTAAGGCGAAGGCGCGAATTAGCGCAGATATATTATCATTAAGGCTAATGTCAGTACCCGAAGTAAGCCGTAATACCCTAGCCAAAGCAGATCGATACCCCTCGATGGTGGTGATTTGAAACTTCTTATCCCGGTGGAGGTGAAGGAGGAAATCCGCTACTAGGGAAACAGAGGCAGTGTTGGGATCGGCATCATGTTGTCGGCACCAGAGACGAAATAGGCCCATTTCGCCTGATAGAGCTGCGATGTGGAGGATCGGTTGGCTGAAACCATCGTCCGTGCAACCTCTGCTGAAAATCCTTGGAGAGAGAGTGCATTCTGGATAGTCTGCAGACGTGTAGGTTGAGCCACCGCGGGTTGTGATGGAGAATCCCGTGCGGTTGACATAACAGGCTGGGCCAAACTGGGAGACAACGTGGTGGGGCAGTGAGGAGCGGAACCAGGATCGGAAACCACTGTCGACGAGGCCACCACGGAACTACTAGCAGAATGATGCAGTCGTGTTGAGAGATCTTTTGAAGAACCTCCAGAATCAGGGCCATTGGTGGGTAGGCATAAGCTAGGAAGTTGTCCCAGTTGATAGATAGAGCGTCGATGGCGAAGGCTTGAGGGTCCAGAATCGGACTGACGAACAGGGCTAACTGGGCGTTGTTCCTTGTCGCAAACAAATCGATCAAAGGTGGTTCCCAAATGTTGCAAATTTGCTTGAACACCTCTCGATGAAGTTGCCACTCTGTCTGAAGGACGGTGTCCGGCCTGGACAAGCTGTCCGCTAAAACATTGAGACGACCAGGAACATGGCGAGCATGGATGTGACAATGATGACTGCGCGCCCAGTCGTACAGATTCCACACCAGATGAAACATTGATAGAGATCGGGTGGTACCCATCTTGTTGATGTGGGCAATAACCGTGGAGTTGTCCGTCGCGATGAGAAGAGACGAGTTCGTGAGGTGTACACTCCAATGTCGAACCGCTAAAATGACAGCCTTCATCTCCAGGAGGTTGATGTGAAGTTTGGCATCCAAAGTCGACCATCTGCCGGACACTTCCAAGTCGTCCAGATGGGCACCCCAACCGGTCTCCGAAGCATCGGTATAAAGATGGTGAACCGGAACCGGAAAACGGAATGGAACTCCCTGCATGACGTTGAGGCGGGACTGCCACCAAATCAGATGTGGATGTAGAGACGTCAAAACCGGAACCGCAGGATTTAGGGATGGCGTCAGAAGAAAGGGGTACAGATGATACTGTAGAGGTCGAACTTGAAGACGGCCGTAATGAGTAAGACCCTGTGTGGAAGTAAGCAAACCCACCAGACTTTGCCACTGCTGCCGAGTCTGTGACGTTGATGACAAAAACTTTCGAATCAGTAGTTGAATTTTGTCCCAACGATCCTCTGGAGGATACACCAGTTGTAGTCGTGTATTGAAAACCGCTCCGATGTAACGGCGAACCTGTGCCGGAACTAACTCTGACTTGAGAGGGTGAGGTATGAACCCCAGGTGACGTAACACCAGTAACGTGAACCGGACCTGGGCGTTGAGAAGGGATTCGTCCGCCGCCCACAGAAGTATGTCGTCGATGTAGACTTCTATCTGAATCCCTCGTAAGTGAAGAAAAACCATAACCGGAGTGGTGATCCGGGTAAATAACCAAGGAGCGATGTTGACCCCGAAAGGGAGAACCTGCCATTCGAAGCGTCGATCGTTGATCATGAAGCGTAGGTAACGGCGATGGCGTGGATGAATTGGAATGTGAAGATACGCATCCTGGAGATCGATTGAGGCCAGCCAATCCCGGAGATGTACACGGGCCCGAATCGATGTCACAGAAGGCATCTTGAAATGAGGTGGAGAGATGAGGTGAAGCTTGTTCAAAACCTTTAAGTCGATCACCATACGCATCTGGTCTGAGTCCTTCTTTGGAACCAGAAAGACGTGGCTGTAAAACCCCACACTGTCTTCGGTCCGTGGTAATTCTCTTACTGCTCCCTTGTCCATGAGCGTGGTGACCGAAGATAGTAGCGTCTGTAAATGATCTACAGGAACTGGCAGACGAGAGGGACGAGGCCAAACGATGAGTTTGGGCAAAGACTGGAAATTGAAAAGAAAACCCTCTTTTAAAACTTTTATAATCCAGACGTCGTTGGTGATGAGCCGCCAATTCTCGTGGAAGACTTGTAGACGCCCGCCCACGACCTGATGAGAGAATGAGCGGAAGGCAGGAAGTTGAAAATCTACGGCTTGAACAGGCACGGGATAGTCATTTACTGGAACGTCCACTTCGTTTGGTAGATTTACCCCGAAAGGAACGACGTCCACGACCTTGTGGAGGTCTGTCAATTCCGCGAAAATTACTCCGAGGGGCCGCTTCTTGTTGAGTGGTAGTAGAAGAAGAAGTGCGACCCCGTCTAGACTTACGGTCAGCGGCGACACCCGGACGACGAGCTACTGCAGCAATAAGGCGAGATGTCCGTTCTTCCCGAACTGAGGGCATAACCGACTCAATGGCATCGTTGAAGATGAACTTAGATGCCAAAGGTTGATGAATTAGTTGATTTTTAACCAACAAAGGAACATCCGGTTTGAGTACTTTAAGTAAGGAATCTCGTTGAGCCTTAAGAAGCGAAACGTAAGAAAACGAACCAGCATGGATGACTCGACGATTAGTCTGTATGAGCGTGTCCAAAAATCCACGCAAATAAGCTACACGGCCCGGAGACAAGCAGGCCGACCCATCATCACGAAGTAAGGTAGGGTCCAAAGCAATACGAGACGTCGCTAACAGAAACCAATCTGCGGTGGATGAAGCACGTTGTATTTCCTGCAGCATTTCCATAACACTATCCATAGCTTTGG
The DNA here is from genome assembly GCA_036873755.1 of Hanleya hanleyi. NCBI lineage: Eukaryota > Metazoa > Mollusca > Polyplacophora > Lepidopleurida > Hanleyidae > Hanleya > Hanleya hanleyi. Next base: position 96,728 of record JAVTVY010022264.1, read on the forward strand.
AAGGGACCGAATAAGGTGTCGACGGGGTGACCTTAGAAATGTTACTCAAATCCCGATCTCGTTTAGGTGGTTTGTTGGGCAATACGTCATCATGTATGTCAAAACGAGGCCGCAACAAAGGTTTACGGAACTTGTTGTCGTCCTCTAATTGTCGCTCAAACTTTACTAAAAGATCCTTCCAGGCCGGTGATGGCGCACACGAAGGACGAGATGTAGATGTTGAAGGTGTAGAAGCTAAATATGCCGCCGTCGAACCTTCCGTATGTGATGGTAACTCAACGGAAGCACGCGGCATGTCCGGTAACAATGACAAAAGCGCCTCCATTTTATCAGCATTATTCATGTTATGCGTAGATTCCGGCTTTTCTAAAGAAGAGGTGGAATTATCATCAGACTCGTCATCTGAACTCGACGAGACTGGCAAAGTCGGACGAGAAATAAGACTC
>JAVTVY010022268.1:0-88113 GCA_036873755.1 Hanleya hanleyi
CTCGGTGACTTTTTTCAAAAATTTCACCGATTCGCTCCGCAACACTTCCTATCGTGTTCTAAATGACGAGACGAGTAAAACGAGACCCCACAACCCCCTACCGCAAATGTATAGAAGTACGTTTCCCAGGGGGATAAACATTGAACCTATACCCCAGTATGGGACTATATGGGGCTCGGTGACTTTTTTCAAAAATTTCACCGATTCGCGCGGCGACACTTCCTATCATGTTCTAAATGACGAGACGAGTAAAACGAGACCCCACAACCCTACCGCAAATGTATAGAAGTAGGTTTCCCAGGATGATTCCCATACCCCATATAGGCATTTTTCCGTAATTTAGGATAAAGTCCGTATTCCGTATTTTTTCAGGAAATTTTTTACATACACCCACCCTGGAACTAGGGGGAGATAACTCTATTGATAGACAAGCCCCGTTAAGCCCGGCGACCTATATACCCCTCATACCCCATATAGGCATTTTCCCAGGTTTTTCGATAAAGTCCGTTTTCCGGTTTTTTTTTTTTCAGGAAAAATTTTACATGCACCCACCCCATTGCCTGAACGCCTCTTCACCTAGGCTTCACTTTGATACCTCACTCGACCCCATTGGACCATTAGTAGCTCCCCTAGCTCCAACACGCTATTTGCATACCCTTGGACCACCGCGCATGCGCAGAATGCCGCTATTTCAACCCCACACCCAGTCCATTAGATGCCCCTTCACATAGGCTTCACATGGATACCTCATAGAACTCCATCGGCCCATTAGTGGCTCCCCTAGCTCCCAAAACGTCTATTTCCATACCCTTGGGCCACCGCGCATGCGCAGAAGGCCGATATGTCAACCACACACCCAGTCCATTAGATGCCCATTCATGAATGCTTCACTTTGATACCTCACTCGACCCCATCGGTCCACTGGGGGCTCCCCTAGTTCCAAAAAGGCTATTTTCATACCCTTCGGCCACCGCGCATGCGCAGAAGGCCGATATGTCAACCCCACACCCAGTCCATTAGATGCCCCTTCATGAATGCTTCATTTTGATACCTCACTCGACCCCATCGGTCCACTAGGGGCTCCCCTAGTTCCAAAAAGGCTATTTTCATACCCTTCGGCCACCACGCATGCGCAGAAGGCCGATATTTCAACCCCACACCCAGCCCATCAAATGCCCCTTCACATAAGCTTCACTTTGATACCTCACTCGACCCCATCGGTCCACTAGGGGCTCCCCTAGTTCCAAAAAGGCTATTTTCATACCCTTCGGCCACCGCGCATGCGCAGAAGGCCGATATGTCAACCCCTCACCCAGCCCATTAGATGCCCCTTCATGAATGCTTCACTTTGATACCTCACTCGACCCCATCGGTCCACTAGGGGCTCCCCTAGCTCCAAAAGGCTATTTTCATACCCTTCGGCCGCCGCGCATGCGCAGAAGGCCGATATGTCAACCCCACACCCAGCCCATTAGATGCCCCTTCACCTAAGCTTCACTTTGATACCTCACTCGACCCCATCGGTCCACTAGCGGTCCCTACAGATTGCCGAACACTTCTACGAAAACCCACGGGTTTGGGACTACTTTCGGTCCGCGGAGGCAGACCGCATCACCGCCAGACCGCATCACCGCGAAGAAATACATGTCCCCAAGGTCACGCCCCATTCACCCAGACCGGAAGTGACGTCATACCTGCGCAGAACCCCGCCCCAATACCGCCCCAATACCTCCCCAAATCCTCCCCATTTTTTTTTCTGCGCATGCGCAGTGAGGCGCTATTCTATCAATTTGCCGTTTGTATACTACTAACTGATGACGTGTCTTATGAGAAAATCTGGTCTCTTCCGCACACCCTACCTGTAGAGAATAAAGTTAAACAACTACAATATAAAGTTTTACATAAAATAATTCCTTGCAACCAGTATCTTTATAGGCGACTCAAGGTAAAAGAATATCCAGCGTGCAACACATGCGGTTTAGAAGATACTATCAATCATTATTTCATTGAATGTCCACAGAATGCTATGTTTTGGAGTGATGCTAGAAATTTTTTGTATAGTCACACAAATATTGACATAGCTGACAACGAAATTTTATATGGATATTATAAAACAGAGCGATTTCAGTCATTAGTTAACCACTTCATTATTTTTTTCATCTACAGATGTGTAACAGAGACTATTTCAAAGTGTTATTGATGAATTAAAGTGGAATGTACACATATTAAAGAAAGTATATGCAACCAATGATATTTACTCAAAGTGCCTCACATTTTGTAAATTGATAAATCTGAATCAAGTGAGTAGCTTGTCCTTGAGGGGGGTTGGGGTTATATGCATAATATATTTCGTTTAGTATTTCGCAAATATATTGAATTAAGAAATATATTGGTGTTAGATGTTACATCTGATCTTTATGTATAATTTTCTACCCTAACACCCAGGCTACGTGGGCATTGTAAGGGTACATTGTAAAACCGTAGCCAGAAGAATTAATGAATAAATGCCCAGTGGCTTGTTCCAGGGCTTAAACGAGAGAGAGAAAAAAAATAAAAAATAAAAAAACTTTCTCAACAGAGGGTCAAGCTTTCGTGATAGTATTTTGACAACGAGGCTACCTCTTGCATCATCGCTCCAAAGAACTTTTTCCGTTTTTATTAAGTCGACATTAAATTCAATCACGTGCAATCACGTTACCGATGAAAGCAACTCGACCTCACTATATAGGGCCTACTCAGTGGAATTTTAACAAAATTAACAGCGACTGTGTTAATTAGTTGAAGGGATTAGTTAACAATTTTTGCAATCAGTTGATGAACCTTACTAAATATAACATCAATGAAGGAAGTTGGCTAAAAGTCTATTCATCTTAACTCAGAAATTAAAATAATTATGAACTGTTTTGACGTTCATTGATCGTTTATTAACAGACAGATGAAGATTGGAACGAAGGGAGACAACTCATATTGCTTCGTTTCACAGATGATTGTGAAGAAATAATTCCCCCCCAGTTTTTCGTGTTTTTACAAACAAACAGTTATCACTTAGTAGATGTCATATATACATCGGGTTGTCTAATATCTTTACCGAGTGACTAATCTGTGCAGCTTAGCGCCGTCATTTGATGGAAACAGATAATGCTGACTCATCGGAAGATCAATTGTAACCATTTCGGTCATCTATACGGACTTATGGATGGCGAAGTGTACGCAAATGACCGGAAGATCATACACATTTATCATACGCGCCTCAACCCCCCCCCCCCCCAAACGTGGGAGGATGGCTACCACTTACCTGAGAGGCTCTTCCATTTGCGTACACTTCGCCATCCATAAGATGGCTTGCGGATCGTGTGTCTCCATTATCGCGGAGCGATATCCGGTGTTTTACCGGATTCTGTTCGGCCTTCATCCGGCGGAGAACAGACTCGAAAACTCTGATAAATTACAGGTTTTCATACATACCCCGGAAACAGATATTACCTGGGCTTACAAAATATATAGGTATGAATAACTTTCGTATCATCCAAGAGGTGTGGTAGATCTGTAATTTTGAACAAGTAGATCATCACATGACTCGAAAATGGCGGGTTACGTTGGGGGTACGTCGGTAGACTTTAGCTGATTGGCTGACGAAGTCACGTGGTATTGATTTCTGGAAATTCCCTCTAGCAGTTGCCGAAAGTAGTCTGAAATGGATACACACGATCCCAGGGTCAGTCTTACCGCGTATAGATGACCGAGATGGTTACAGGTTGAGGTTCTTCTAGAATGTACTGAAAACAACACTCGGGAAGATAAATGTAAGTTATATGACTGTTTGTTCGCTCTACATGACGTCATCGAGTGTGAAGAACTATCTTCGACATAGCCACGTGTCGGCGTTTGCATAACTTTATTGGCACGAAACTGGGATTTGCAGGCTTCCAAGCTCTTCGATTGATCTCGGTGAAGGGATGAGTCTAAACAATCCAACTTTCGTTTTATTAATCTGGTTATCGTTAAGAGATGACCAATTATATTTTGTGCAGTATTTGACAAAAATATCTTTCCATCTTTTGTGACATGAAATTTAATTTAAAAAATCGAATCTCTTGAGCAACAAAATATAAATCATGATGTAAATATGTAATCAGACCGCCGTCGTTGGTGTGCTATTTGAAATTATTTACAATGTCAGATATTTTATTATTCCGATGAGTGAAAATCTCACTATTTAATTGTTACAAATTCCAGATTAAATTGCCGATTTAAGATTTTCTCCTAAGAAACTATGTCGAACAATAAGAAATACATTTTTTCGAACCTTCTCCTCCTGCTGATTTTGCCTCGTGATTGTCGTCAATTTGAATATTGACGCCGTCGTTACTTGAATGCTGTCGCTGTAGCTGTTGTTTAATTTACGAACCGTAGGCATAATTTCAATAGTACTACATGTATAAGTTTTAAACAAACTACGTTCGTGTGGATTCATACTACTTGAACTATATTCAACCATTATATAACAATTTTGTAACGGAAAATTCCACCCCACAAATTTCTGGGGTAAATCCTTGCGCCAGTGTCTGGTCACAACGCACGAGCCTTTTAAAGGTATCATAACATCAAACCGAACGTTGACGAGTGAGCACGAATGGCCAGCTGCACGTTCCAGGTAAAGGGGGGGATACTAGTTGTGTTAAATGCGAGGTTAAGTTATGAGTTATCTCCCATAGGTTGCTGGACCACAGGCACTCAAGAGTACAGGACTGTTTAAAAACTCAGGTGTTGAAAGACAGTGGCAGTGAGCTGTTTCAATTGCCTATCCTACAGAGTCTTTCGACCAATTTTTTCATGGGCTCACTATTTAGAGGAGCCATTCCTATCTTCATACACGAGCCACGCTTCGAAGTTCCTCTTGATTGTGAACAGAGAAACTGGCTTGTGTATGAAGACGGAACAACCTCAACAGCGGTTCATGCTTTCGTGATAGTGAGATCACGACTCTGATGTAAGTGGGAGCCATGCCACTGTTTTGATCATCTTCCGAAAAGGTAACTTCGTTCAACGCCAAGATCGTGACCTTGCCATACTTCATTCATCTTGGCCGCGAAAAGGAATTAATTTGCCATTCTCCGAGCAAGGTTATTCTGGCGAGATTACCTGAAATGTTTTGCAGATTATACAGAACAGAGCAGCCAACGGTAGTTTTTTTTAACAAAAACAACAGAAACCGTTTTTAAATCGAAATCAAAAAGCCACACGCATATAAACTAGCGTGAAATGAAACATCGTTGTACATTTGTATTGACTGCGTGTGATAAAATTCATGGGTATGTAACATGTACGTTTGTGATATGATGTTTGGGTTCAGGGCTACTTATTACTTGGGACCATGCCGATTTCAAGAGATTAACTTGGTGGGAGATTGTATTTTGACAGCGAGGTCTTCATACATCATCGCTCTAAGGAAGGTTTTCGGTCCACTGGCCACTTCATGAACAGTCAACAAACTGTTCAGGTCTTTTATTTATAGTGCATAACAAATTGTATTCTAAATAAACAATAAATCTACCCAGCCCACACGGGCTTTTCATGCACTCTAAAATAAATATTATAATATCACGTGGTACGCACAGAATACAAGTAGTATATGGGATACTATGATAATTTATTCATAAATGCAGATTTACGGGTCATGACGTCACTTCCGTCCATTTATATATTATAGTAATCTATTCATTTATGCAAGTGTATTCATGAATACTATTGTAATTTATTCATCGATGCGAATGTAGTGATGTCACTTCCGCGCTGTGAAATTCCACCTCTCAGATTCGAAGTTGATAGATTTAGAGGTGAGAATGTTGAAGAGCGAATCTGTAGCTTATGTAAATAGCAACAGTATTGAAGATGAATTTCATTTTATTTTCCTCTGTAAATGCAAATGTATTCGTGAATATTGTAGTAATTATTCATTGATGCAAATGTAATCATGAATATTAATGAGGTAATGATGGCACTTCGGGTTTGATGTCACTTCCGAGGGTATGTTTAAATTTGAATTGTACTTCCAGTCTATGACGTAACCTTGTGGAATGTCGAAGAGAGAAATTTACATGCTGACATCCACGAACCCATCCCGTGAGTCAACACGGTGTTGACCAGATCTCGAGGTGATACCAGGCCTTACTTTAGTCAAAGATGTCATCACCATGTTGACCAGGTCTCAGTTAACCTCGTCAACACGGTATGGACACTCCATCCTTGTCTATAGTAATCCAGTGTCAACATGGTGTTGTCCATTTGGTCAAAACTGTGCTGACATCCTTGACTAAAGTAATGCCGTGTGTCGTCAGCTCGAGAACTGGTCAGCAGGACGTAGAACATTTGGTCCATACGGTGTCGTTATCCTCGACTGAAATTGAAGACTGTGTGTCAGGTCAAACTGGTCAAAACCGTGTTGACTCAAATGATCAACGCCACTGAGAGGAAATGACTATTACCAATATGGGGAACAGAAGAATGTATAACATCTCTTGTATCGGTACATATTTATTAATCAGTTCTTGATGTGGCATTTGAACATAACATACATTATTAGACTCTCTCATTCATGAACCATTCGTATAAAATCTACATTAATCATAAAAATGTACATACTTATGTTCAATATATGAGAATGTGATTATGTGGATGTGATGTGGATCTGTGGATGTGGAAACGTGGATATGTGAAAATGTAGAACTGGAGATGTGGATATATGGAGATGTGAATATGTGGATGTAAACTCTGTGGATATGTGAATGTATATGCATATCGATATTTTCGATCGAAATATCCTAATATTAGTCATGATTTTTTTTAGAAATCGTCAGTATCTGACGCATATTCCCCAGTTGTTAACTGCTCGAATAAGCCCTTTCGCTGTTCAATACTGTGTTTGATAGGTTCCCCATGGTTGTAAAACTTTTGACGTAGTCCTTCTCCATTGCTGGAATATAGTTCTTCTTTGCCATTCCACCGGATTCATCTTCGTCGTAGCCTTGGTTGAAGTACTGTTGTCACCTCTCTTCAATACCACCTCTTGTCAATTTTCTTGATATCTTTGCACGACCCTTGAGGCATACCCCTTTCCGCGTTCTTTTTACAGATGTAGGCGGTACTCCGATGCTACCTTTCTGCTTGTTGACAACTTGTTGAGTCGGTGTTAAAGTTCAATTCCATCAATATGTGATCTAAAGTTCAATTCCATGAACATGTGATCTAACGGTTGAATTTATCGTATCGATATCCGGGAGTGATTTTGTAGGTTGATCTAGTCTTCTTCCCCATTTCGGATGCGTTTCTTGCGTTAGGAGAGCTCTAGCTTGGTCTACGTATATTATTTATCAGCATCGCAAACATATTCTGCTGCCGACGTGATAAAACAGTGGTAGCGACGATGTGATGAATTCGACGGTCTCTCCAAGAATGCGAGTAGTCCACTCAAGACTGCCATAATATATAATACAAGAGCTAAACTCGATACACCTATATATTCTCAATGTCTCCTGTGGAGTGAAACTGGCAAAGTTTAACATATTTCGCCATTTTTTCTATCCTCTACAACGATGTGTTTCTAATATCTTTTCAATACGCTATAATGCATCCTGTACCTTTTGTAGTTCGCTTTGGTACACTCTCAATTACATGTTTAGCGTTAGAACACTAAAAGCGAGGTTCTGTTTGAGCACACGTTCCGGCCTAATCGCGTTTAGGCTGTGAACACATGGAGTTTAGGTTATAAACGCATAGACGTTTAGGTTATAAACACATAGGTCTTTTAAATCTAAACACATCGTTTAAATCCTAAACGTCTATGCGTTTATAATCTAAACTCCATGTGTTCACAGCCTAAACGCGATTAGGCCGGAACGTGTGCTCAAACAGAACCTCGCGTTTAGTGTTCTAACGCTAAACATGTAATTGAGAGTGTACAGGCTTCTTTCTATAGACACGTCCATGGGATATACTAGTATATTTCTATCCCGGTCCTTCGATACCTACTGTGGACTTTAAACACTCCCTCTGTCCATTTTGTTTGATAATCCCTTTAGAAAACATATCTAGCACGTGAAATTCTCACATATTCGCCTAATCCAAACTTATATGGACACTTTGTTACATTCGCCTTCCGCCTTTTCTTCTGATGTTCATTCAGCGTATCTACGTATAGCTCCTTCCACATTAGCGATTCATTCTTTTTGGTTGCCTCTATGGGAGCTTTTTGACATAGGGATCTGTGAGGACGATGATTGTAATTGTGTACAATATGTTGCAACACCTTCTTATAACGATGTGTTTGTTTATGAGTAAAGTGTCGGTTCTATTAGGTTATTATACTGTGCTTTGTACATTATGAATAGGTATTGTACAAGTCCTTTTTGTGATGAAAACCCGTATTGGACGAGACGACGAAGGCGTCGAGAAATGCAATGAAATGTATAGAAAAATGGTCACATGTGCAACAGTTATCTCCCTGGAGTTGCACGTTATTATACGTGTATGATAGGCAATTACTCTCCAGAACTTGGCGAAGTAGGTTTTCTGGTGTGGGGGTGTCCATATGAATCGAAGAGATATCCATTGTCTCCGATGAAATAAAATAAAACCGTGGGAAGTGGGAAGCGTCGGTGTTCACGATATAGCCGCATTGTCTCTTAACTCTCTCTGGCTTGGGCGATTTGAGACCTGGGGGGCCATAATTCGAACCCCCTAAATATTTTTCTTCTCCCTTGAGCTCGGGAGCTTAAACTTACCAGCCTGTACCCTTGGGACAAGCTCTACCAGACAATATAAAACGTCCAAGATGGCCGTTTTGATGTCACAGTGACGTCATTTTTTGTCGATTTATTAGTTTTGCCCACTTTTCCTCGAAAACAAGCTGAACAGTTGAAGAAAAATGACGAAAACATCTTTTTTTTCTGGTACTGCAAATGACCGCCATTTAGAATGTACCCATGACCCTCTGCTTGGGGGGTTATGCAAATTGGCTCAATATGACACCAATGTGAGAAATTATAGTCAAGGAGTATCAGCTCTCAAATTTTTGTCGTTCCGCAGATAGGATAGAAAGTTTGGTAAGGGGGGTCCTCAGGTCTTGTACGGTTTAATCACACGCGTCGGAATCTAGCCTGCGGGAAGCACTCCTTCGATATGTCCTCCGAGGTATCAATCGCAATGTATCGCGCAGAGTTACTCGTCGCTTGATTGAAGACTATGTTTCTAGTATTGTCCACTTCAAATCGAGAGGGAAATTCAGCGTATACAAGGCAATTTCTACTCTCTGGCAGTGCCTCTCAAAACATCATCTCCAATCGAATGTCGTCTTTGCGTGGAAATTTCGAACGATGGGACTAATGTAAACGCGTACAAGCCGTATGTGTAATGCCCGAAATCGCTTCTTGTCTTTCCAACGGCGTCGAACAGACGGAGATAGACTGAAGTACTTTTCGGGATATATAGCAAAACTTTGTTTTGGAAAGGGCAACCTTCTACATTTACTCCATCAACATATATCGAGATACTGGTGAGACTGAGATGACGGGATTGAAGAGGTTGGCATTATAGTATACGATCGCGGCTTTGACCCAATATAACGCCGGAACTTTGAACACCTTGAAATAGATATCCTCAATAACTAGTTTATAAGCTGACAAGAAGATGGACTGCGGTAAGGCTCAGCACAATTTCACGTTTACGTCAATTCCGTTGAGTAGGTAACAATCTTGATTGAGTAGATCTTGTAAAATGATGCCTTCCATTTCAAATGTTGTCAAGCTGTCTAACCAATAAGCTATAGCTGCCCCGAATGTGGATCGTCTGATACCTAGATGACTGCCGGAATCTTTAGCAGTTGACAGTTGCGTATTTTCATATCTTCTCTAAACTTCATCCTGTTTGAACGTATGCTTTGTACTGGAAGTTGGCCGCGTTGGAGGTTATTATCTACCGGCGCGTCATCTGTGGTTTGTGAAGATGGTCTAGTCTCTACGTGATACATTTTTATCATCGCCGTTTGTTTCGCGGTAAGAGAAAAGAGATTTAATTCCCTAGATTCTGAAATCGCTAAGGATTATGGAGTGCTGCGATGAATAGATTCTGGTTATCGTTTTCCTAATTGGTCCTCCAACTTCGACACTTCGCAGTAGAGGTACTCTCGTTTTTCTGAACTGAATTCGCCGCACATGTTGGAATATACGTATAGTTGACTTCCGTGTAATGAGACTTTATACTGCGACTGTTTTGGAATGAATATCTAAACGAGTCCGACAAACTATCCTCGATCTAATCGTAATGATTTATTCAAGTCAGCCTTGAAATTACTGGGAATGCTTTGCGGAAGTACTTGGATTGCCTCTGAGCTGCGGACGATGATATATGTGTCCATTCTCGTACGAGAGACTCGTGATATGGTGCAACCATATGACTTTATAGGAAAGCTTCCCTCGGCACCTCACATTCAGTGCCGAGAATTGCAGCTGTTCATGTGGAAACTATGACTCGTATCCACACGGCCACTAGCACCGGCTTAAGCGGAATTAGATACGCTAGTTCGGGAACTGTGATGACAGATCAACTCGAATAAATACTAATCTGATGTTAATGAATGATCATCTATTTTTCGAATGACATGCACAGAGGGTTGGCCTCGGGGACTAACAGTTCAACAGCAGAATCTCACCATGTACAGGTAATGAACTCAAGCGATATGCAAAGAGGCGGGGAAAATTGACGACGTCTGACGACTAAAAAGCAACCATATGACTCCACAGGAAAGCTTTCCTCGGCACCTCGCCTTCAGTGCCGAGAATACGGTGGATTCTCGAACGTAGCCTTGGTATTCAACCTCGCTTTTATTGCAGATGTTCATGAGGAGACTATGAAGTATCCACACTGCCCCTAGCACCGGCTTAAGTGGAATTAGATACGCTAGCTCGGGAGCTGTGATGACAGATCAGCTCAAATAAATACTCATCTGATGTTAATGGATGAGCATCTAGGACGTCTGATGGAATAAACGTCTCAACATGGGGTAAACCTGCTAAATACAAGAATACCCAGAAAAACTAACCTGAGATGCCCGATGTCGTACGGCTTAATTTTCCCACCAAAACAATACACCTACATAAGCCCGGTATAAGTTTATATTATGTATTTAGTTTCAACCCTCGTACGATATCATGATCTATGAGAGTAACCCCTGATGATGGTTCATCACTACATCATTCCTCGTAGCTTTCCGTTTGGGAAATAATGTAGATCAGTTGGCATGTCTTTACCTCGATAAAAGCAGACCGAAACTTTCAAGCTCCGATCCATTGATAACTGTTGTAGAAATCTACACAACGTTGTATTTGACATAGCCGTAGTATATGAAGTGGTGTGGGTACTATTCTAACGTTGACATTTGGGTTGTCGTACGCTTACTTTCGGGTACTATTATTTGGTTACTATTAGAAAGACCATACATAGTATTACGCATTCAAATCTAATAAGCGCTTTCTCGTATCGATTGATGTACTCAGTTCAAAGGTCAGTCCGATGTACACAGCAATATACACAACAAAAGCCTGTGTATATTGAATTTCACACCCTATTAAAAATTCACGGTCTTAAAATAAGGTTAGACACATGATATAATCTGTCGAACATCAGATGTTATTGACTTGCCCTGACTGACTGCTCTATCCACTCGACCTTACGACATGTCTTCCGCTGACATGTCTTCCCTTTGGCCAGTGATCAGATGGCCTCATTATATCATAGCCTCTACAGCCCTAATGCTGTCAGTATGTATTCAGTCGTTAGAACAGAGCACAGGTTGAAGCAGAAGCTCCACAGGTGTCAACATGGTGTTGACCAGTTCTACCTGATACACAGACTTACTTTATAGTCAAGGATGTCAACACGGTGTTGACGCGGGTTACTATAGGCAATAATGTACTTTGTCAAAACCGTGTGTTGACGAGATTAACTGGTCCACAAGGTTTTGCCAACCTTGTTTATAGTGTCAGGTTGAGCTGGTCAACACGGTGTTGACATCTGTGGCTAAAGTAAGGCCTTGTATCACCGAGAGAACTGGTCAACACCGTGTTGACACACGGCATAGATAAGGGTTCGTGAATGTAAGCATGTAAATCTCCCTCTTCGACATTCCATAAAGTGACGTCATACAAGTACAAGTTAAAACATGCCTTCGAAAATTACGTAAAAAACCGAAGTGCCATCATTACCTCATTAATATTCATGATTACATTTGCATCAATGAATAAATTACTATAATATTCATGAATACATTTGCATCAAGGAATAAATTACTGTAATATATCAAAGAACGGAAGTGACGTCATGAGACAGAAATATCGCCATGCATAAATTACCATAATATTCCAATTACAACTAATACAGCTCATCTCTACGTTTTCAGATACTTTAGTAAAATGACAAATCTTTCTGGTGAAGTTTTCGAAAAGTACATTTAGTTTCTTACCAAATAAAGAATTTGTTGGAAAAATAATGCCCTCTGATAATTCAGACCTTTCCCTTTCATTAAATTTTCAGAGGAAAATAAAATGAAATTCATCTTCAATACTGTTGCTATTACGTAAGTTACAGATTCGCTCTTCAACATTCTCACTTCTAAATCTATCAACTTCGAATCTGAGAGGCAGAATTCCACAGCGGGGCTGAGCGACAAATTCTGATAAATTAAATAATAGGTATTTCTCAGTTTTATAATCTTGTTTGAACGTTTCAATTTTGGTTTATCTAAAATAGAAATTGACATCGGTCAATAGATTTATTGTGCAGAAATGTTTATAAATCTCTGAGGTTAAATCTTAAACAATTATCAAATCTATGATCATATCAGCGTCAAACAAAATATTTTTAACATATTTACTCCATCTCTCATTTCTAGACAAATGTCAAAGAAATGCATGTTTTGTTATTCTACATCGATCCATACTATACAAAACGATTTCATAACCAGGTCTTTTCAACGCCGTTAAGTACTTTTAGGGGGAGCCATCCAAAATCACCATAAATTGCATCCAGTGGTGTTAATTTATGAACTCCAAGAACAAACAGTTTAAAATTTGAAACAATTTTGACAGACCACCATGACTTTATACAAGTGTATTCACGTTAATAATATAAACAATCTGACTCCCTCTGGGAATGTTTAGACTTGTTTCTCTCTCTAGACTGAAGACCTCGTGCAAATCTCTAGAATACCTCAGACCTCTCCAGACAAGTTCAGATCTGTTCACCGAAAGTCACGTGACCACGAAGGGACATTGCGTGAAAACCCGCGCTTGCGTCTGCGCAACCGGAAGTGCGTACAAGGTGCAGTCCACAATTCCCACGGTTTCGCACAAAGTGACCTCCTAATTTCATAATAAGGAAGGCCGCCCGTTTTTAACAGCATAATTCTTCTTCTTCTCTTTTTATTGAACTGATCCTGTTGGACGTAACCATTTCTCCAAACGGACATATAACAATTGATGGTTGATCGCGCCTACGCGCCACTACAGATTTAATCGAACCCGGAAATCAATATTTCGCTGAAAAGTTCTCTCTTCCCTGTCCGTCTCAAACCTCCGCTCAGCTTGAATATCTATTCAGGAAACCAGTCAGTTCGTTCACAAAAGTCTCTATTCACAAACTTTCTATGCACTCTCGTGAATAAATCTGGCGAAAAATGACTTGCCTGGAAAGACTAAACTGACATTATCATCTGTTTTTAATATTAGTCGACTATCAGACAGAATTCTTCGGCATGTTTTTGCTATGCCGTTCTTCTATTTCCTCAAGTGGTTTTTGTCAGAATGGACGGCCCTTCAATGTCCCAGCAGAGACAGCTACTTGACTATGTTTATTGGTCTTGTCAGTATCTGCCAATTACAACATTCATTAGCTCAACCTCACTTCGCGACTCAAACTTTAGATCCATCGTACGCTATATTTTATAAGTAAAGTTTCGACAACTCATCAGTCTAGTTTTCAAGAGGTTTGTCAGTCATGATGAAAATGAAAAGGCCTTGAAACAATCAGCGTATCAACGTTCCAAAGGCCGATTTCAAAGGGAAATTGAAAAGAAAATATATTTTCGTTACCCCTAACTCTATATGAGAACTGAATCGATTCGCACTATTTTATCAATGTCTTTCATAAAATGTAAAGCTCATACCATTGGCTGGTCTGGTGAAGTTACAGCTACGTCATCTTGTCGGGAAGTATTTTTCGACCGATCTTTTTATAACTAAATGAATTGTGGTTGATTATAATTTTATAAAAAACCTGTTCAGTAGGGAGAAATAAAATGAAAAAATTAGACGAAAAATATAGAAAAGTCATTTTGAATTTTTCCAGTGATCACAGAATCATATAAATGCAGCCCACATGACAAGAAAACTTTCTCGAACACAAGTCAGTGTAGACTAAATAAGAGAGGAATAGCAGGATTCAGTGGTTCACTCGGTCTGTCAAAGTGTCATTTTTTCCTCATGTGAAAACATACTATTTAGCTCAGCTTAATGAGTGCGGGACCTTTTCCTCCGATACAGCTGTGAGTAATCGGACTTAGGAGGCGGTACACCAATTTCACTTACATCCTTCTACTCTCATGTATCATCTTACATTGGCAATGGCAAAAATACTGCCGCATCCATCTTGCTTAACTTTTTTTTCGAACTTTCTGAAATTGCATCGAAACGCACAATTAACGCAGGAATCTTCACTTTAAGAGAAGGAGTGTTTTGTGAGGTTGTGGGCACCGTTGGTGTCGGATCCTGAACGCATTCCAGTAAATGAACATACACGTTAAGCACGTTTTCTCCATTCCTGCCGTCAGGGTACTGCTATAGATCCTCTTGTCTACTCTTCAGCTCACAGCTGACCAGACTGAAGTGTAGACACTTCTATGTGGTTCCTATAAAAGAAACTGTTAATTCAAAATAAACCGACTCTGTATTACAACTTATTTCCATATATAAAGAAAGTTTTTTTGTCAATCCAAAACGCTGTTGTCTGTCTGTTTTTGTTTGTATTAGGATTTGGAAGATACAATTTCATATAGTTTGAAGAAGATAATATAGGAATTTTCTGACAATTGACCGGTTTGAAAGGCACGAATGTTCCATATTCATATGTTTCTCTATGCTTATCTTTAGGACAATATGTCTTACCTCATTCACAAATCGGGAATAAATGTCTTAGCTTGGTTAAATATGGAAGCATAGAAGGGACATGGATTCTATTTTATTTTTTAAATTATTTCGAACCCGAGATAATCGTCCATTCAGAATGCAGAATGGAGCTCTCATATGTAGAGCAATATTTCGAAGAAATGCTTCGCCCATGTCGAAGACATACAAGAAAGCAAAACATTTTTGACCATATAATGGAAAATATTTTGAAAATGTGGGTATTTTAATTCTCCAAAAGTATGTGAATATTCATTATACTGCATGGCCAGACATGTCAGATAGTCATGTAAACCACTAAATCAAGTGCAGGGACTGTAGTCTCCAGGAAACATGTCTTTCAAATGTAAATGAGTGGAAGGTTGTCCCTAAAAAAAGTGGACTGATTGAAACTTTTGTCAGGCGTTTGAGAGATTTGAGTATTTCCATAAGTATTGGGATCCGGACTCTGGGTGACCTGGATTTATTCTCCAATCTTTCCCAAATCTTTCCGTCAGATTTGGAAGTATAATTGCATTTAAACTTGGATATGCTCTACCCTGGCAAGTCCTTGCAACCTTGTTTGTCACTAAGGACTTTCTCCAACACAAGCACCATGTGCACAATTCTATTTGAACAGTTCAGGTGTTTTTACCATCAAGAGTGCAAAATGCTGTTATTATTGTAATGTCTATGGAGAATTGAAGTAAACAGATTTTCAAAAGTTTGAGACTTATCCATCATATCTTTGGTGTGTGGATGGTTTGCGATCTTTTAATAGCATTGTCTTGTCATGTTATACAATTTTGATATGGGCGAGAAATGTTGTGCAAATATATTCTAGTATTATTTCTATAAATAGTAAAAAAGACTTGCCAAGTTGAGATTGCAAGAATGGATGCTATAACAAAGGCCTTAATAAATTAATGTCCAATCAACGCTCTCCAATAATTGAACTTTAGTAAGCGTCAATCCCCCCACCCCCCGTTTCCATAATCAAAGGATTTTTATTTTATATATTTATAATGGCATTCCTTGAAACAAATCCGAGTCGATTTCTTGTGTAAAATTTATCTTAGTATGCATGACGTTGATAGACATCAGTTCTCTTCAATTGGAAATGAAAATGGCACACACTAATAGGGAGATTTCATTGGTTAATTATGTCGGGGTCCGAGATAATTTATCTTGGAGTCCGCGATAATTCTGCATCTTCATCGGACGATTACCTCGTGGTCCGAGATAATTATCTTGGGGTCAGAGACAAATCTGCATTTCCACTGGACGATTTATCTCGGGGTCCGAAATAATTATTGTGGGATCCGAAAAAATTTAGCATTTTCATTGCACGATTATCTCGGTGTCCGAGATAATTTAAAAAAAGAAGAAGAAAAAATACCATGTCCCTTCTATGTTTCTGTAGTTAAATGATAGGACCCAGACATTTATTCCTTCCGGACAATCTTTCCTTTTACACCGGTTCCAAAATTGTGGATATAAAGGCGGCCCATTACAAATAGGGAGAGAGAAATGCTATTTGAAGTTTAGGCGTGAATATAGTTTACATAACTTTACCGTGTGACCGTTATAAAAGTGATTTTTATCCTCAATCTGAAACCTGGAAAACTGTTTGCATGCGATAATGAAATGTCAACCTGGAAAAAAATGCGATGATAATTTGCATGAAACGGAGTTAAATCGTCTTCATACACACGTCGACTTCTCCGTTCACAATTCGAAGTGTGATACGTGAGTTCTAATCTACACAGGCTCCTTAGGTACATCCAGTAATAAAACAGAGAGAAAAAGGGGCAAATATGGCTCAACATGCAATAAGGGTCTTAATTGCATACATAACAAATAGTCATTGACTAAGAATCTGAATACACAAATCAATGGGATTATTTAGAATCAAATGTACCTTGGAAGAATCCAGATACAGTGTCAGACATGTTAGATTAAGTTTTGGCGTGATCACTTTCACCTATTGAAATAAATTTTCGCTTAGAGAAGTTTTGAGAAGTTTGGCTAATAATAACTGGATGGTAATGACTTGACCTTTGACATAAGAATGAATAGGTCTCTTGAAATCACATGGATAACACTCCAGTAAATTTTAAGATATATTCCAGATAAAGCTAATTTCAGTTTCGGGGAGCTGTGACCTTCACCTTTGACTTATTGACCTTGATATTAATAGCGTGATGGCTTTGCCCACAGTTTTATTTTTTTACCGTTTTTTTTTGTAAATCTCTGAAGTGAATTAACTGAACTGTTCCCGAGTAATCAGGTTAACAAGAATTTGTGACACACACAATTTGAGAAGTTTGGTGAAAAATACCTCAAGATATAGTACAGACAAGCTATTATCAGTTTCGGGGGAACTTGACCTTGATCTTTGACCTAAAATAGTCTCTGGGGAAGCCGGGGTTCTTAATCTCGCCGTATTCCATTGAAATCGGGTTACAAGTTCGGGTCTTCGGCTTGGGATTCACCCAATTCTGCTGTCGGTGAGATTACTCCAATCCTCATCACGGCATCCGTAGGCCTACTTTTCTGTGGGTTTCTCGGTATCAATCTGGGTATACACTGAATACTCAGAAAGTCGTAAGGCAGCAAGGCATCTACTGTCATTTCTCCGACCAGCTTCCTCTGTGTCCCTGTAGTCTCATCTATAAAGATCTAGATGTTGGCTTCACCCCGTTATGGCCATACGGAGGTTCGCAAAGGACGGGCTTATCAAGGGCGGCTTATGTTGTTGACTCAGCTGCTGGTAAAAATGCTCACTCAGAGATCGAGGACCCTGTGTCTACGCAGCACCGCATTCCCACGGGCCCAATCTTGGCCGGAAGATATAGTCCGGCTTCGCCAGAAGTATTTACAATACTGTAAAGTCGGTTGGAGAAGGTTTCGGCGGATCCGACGGTCGGCAATCATCTCGTCTGCGGACTTCTGTTCAATTCGCCCGATAATGTTCACTTTTCTCGCATGATCTGCTTCTTGGTGCCCAATCACGATTGCCGTATGGTCGCCGTCGGTCTCGTCCACGTCTCCATCACGCCTGGTATCCAGTAACCCCTTTATTTATTCTCTGAACTGCGGAGTCTCCGTTTTCATATCTTGAATGCTTCCACTTCCACGGCCGCGTGTACTGCTGCATCCAAGGTCTTGGGGACGCGTCTGCCAGACTGTGAAGCTCAGTTGATCGCCTATTGCTTCTAGAAACTGGTCTTTGGCAAGGGTATCTCGAATGTCGTCTCCGGCATCAGGATAGGCCAGCTGTGCCAAGCGGATTAACGCCTGAGCCAGACCTGTGACGTCTTCATCACTTTCGCGGTGCTTAGATTTCAGCTGCGTCTTGTACAGGTCCATCTGATTCGGCGGAGCGAAAAGGTTCTCTGAGGCTTCCTTTAAACGGTCGTAGTCGATACTGCCCGGTTCCGATCTAAGTCTGGTTAATACTTGCTCTGCTGACCTCCGTAAAATAACGGCCAGGTATAATTTACGCTGCTACTGGTACGTCCACCCATTTATAACGGCACAATGACCAAAATGGGCCAAATAGGCTCGCCACGGCGTAAGTAAGTAACGGCTTTCACCATAGCTGGTTTCGGTCGTTTTGGTTCTCCCATGAACGTGGATGTAACGGCTGGTCGTTATGACGCTGGCGCGGCCCGGTTGGAGATTCAAATCTACCCATTCGCGGCGTCTCTGTGGCTCGGCTCCCTCCTTCCAGTCCGGTCGGACTAGAATAGCTGCAATCATCACTGTTCGGGTGAGTCATCTGTTCACTGAAGCTCAATTTTTCAGCATCGTGGAAATCTGTCCCATCATATAGCGCTGACCGATTTGGATAATGCGTTACGCTGGTCTCCTATTTCTCGTCTCAGGTCATGGTCGGGCTGCTCATCTACTGGCCCACGACCTTTACCAGTCAAGTTATCTTTGATAGCCGTCTCCGCTGTATGTCGTGGCGCCGAGTTGCTCGGGTGTGCCAACAGCACTGATTCAAGCGACATCGTGAACAAACAAGAATATTTTCATAAGCTAGAGTTACTGTAGCTGATCGCCCGGAACCTACGCCTCTTCCCGCCTCAAGTCATCCCGCAGGACCCGGCGTTGTGGAGAATTTCCGTCGGGCTTCTTTTCGGTGAGTTCGTGCTCTTATGATCCTGGTCGTCGCAATTCATAACCGAAATTTCCAGTCATATTCATGGTTATCTTGTCTGGAGTCATTTCGTCCACCAGGCTTGGTCTCCTTTCCATCGTATCCCAGGTGTGGGCCATCTCACCGAAACGTGCGGGGGTATACCGATGTTGAAGCGCACTGATTTTAAA
The DNA here is from genome assembly GCA_036873755.1 of Hanleya hanleyi. NCBI lineage: Eukaryota > Metazoa > Mollusca > Polyplacophora > Lepidopleurida > Hanleyidae > Hanleya > Hanleya hanleyi. The sequence continues at coordinate 19,548 of JAVTVY010022268.1, forward strand.
GAGTGTTCTAGGTCCACTAGATCCAACGGGATCGTCTGCGGACCAAAAGACGTATTACCAGGCTACAGTGAGTACACTCGTGCACCAGTCTTGGCCAGCGAGGGAGTTCGATTCAACCTGTCACCTTGTCTGGATCGAGGCGGTAGGAAAGGAAGACCTGTGATGACAACCAAAGCAAATAAATACAGTATTAACATATAATTCAATATACACGTAGACAAGATTCAGATCGCAGTAGCGTACAATTCCTGTAATGAATATCCCTTATATACATATTAGGTTTACCTGTACTTTTATAGTTACCTTTTAGTTATAGTTAAATGGTAGTCTAATATAATAAAAAGATATACACAATTATTCACAAACGCCCTATCTAGGACGCGAACATGCCTGGTTGCGGTCACAGTCTGGGCACGGCTGGTTCCTCCGTGGATAAGCCCGTCGTCTACCTTCCTTCTCCTTTTGTTTGTCCACTCCCGGGTTGTATGGATTTCTCTTCTCCGTCGTGTCTAGGTACACGACCTGGCCCCTCCAATTGTCGGTAACTATCAATCAATTCGGACGGCCTAGGAACGACAGTACTCTCACAGAGCAAAGGGTTCTACTGCCCCGGCTCGTCTCTCCGTAAAACACCGCAGGACAAGTCAACTGCTTCGGCTAATCATGTCAGCAGACGGCACTCATCATAGGAACAGGCTTCAGCGACCACGCTCAATAGCGACTCACTTCGCGTCCCGACTCCCAGGATGAATCATCAAGCCCAGAGATCACGGCTACACAATACACGTAGGATCTGGCGATAGGGACTTCGATAACACACGGTGAATAGGCAGGCACCGGGTCTAAGAACCCTTTTTCACACTGCTATATGGAACAATGTTAGTGAATAGATGCCAGCAAATTATATGACTTGGCCGAGGCCAGATACAAGTTTGTGGGGGACTGTACGTCTATGAATGTATGAATGGATATACCCTAGCTGAAGCCGGTGGTCACTCAGTATAGGTACTATGTATGAATAACAAATCCTGGCTAGGGACCGGAGATTTTTGCGTGTAAGCCTGAAACGATGGCAGCTCCTAGGCTGAAGCCGGCGAGCTGAGTGAATAAGTAAATGTTTGATTGGGTAGACCCTAGCCGGAGCCGGTGGTCGCCCAGTGTAGGTAATTATATGAAAATCAAGCCCTAGCCGCGGCCTGTGACTTGTGAGGGTAAGCGTAAATGAGTGGCAACTCCTAGCCTGAAGTTGTGTGTATAAGTAAATGTGTGCATGGACAACTGTTTGTGGGTGGTTTAGGATTAATTCCATACAACCTCAAGCCTCTTCACCGTAAAGAAATGTCGACCACAATTCCCTACCGTCTGCAGCTACAATTGTATAAACTAAACCTGCAGGACTATGCAATACGGTCGAAACAGGTAGAGATGGAGATACTATAATATTTACACACTGGCCACGCTGGCGACGCTAATCGTCTATACTTTGATCTCCAATACGGTCGAAACAGGTAGAGATGGAGATAAAATAACGGGGCCCGGACCTCTCTATTCGTTCTTCTCTCAATCTTACGACGATGCTCTCACCTCGAAATTTGTTTAACTCCGTCGTTTTGGCGGGAACAGGTAGGCTCTCCGCTCTTCAAGGTATGGAGGTAGAGATGGTACCGCTATCCCGGATGAAAATACTCTTACGGGTGTGGAGGTAGGAAATATAACTACGAAATTCTCCGTCCTTCGTGGGTTTTCGGGAACACTTTGCATGACTCTCTCTATCAGCCTAACTGGACTTCCCCGAGAAAACATGAGTATGGAGGCTTAAACCATAATACGAAACAGACTTAACCTGTAAATTTCAGCCGCCAACTCCCTTTGGTAAACTTACACGATGACATCGAAGTTTACTTGTACGGTTTCGCATTCAACCTGACGTCCATAGTCTTGTGATGTCACCAATAGGTTTACCCCTAACAGTCAGCGAAGCAAGCTGGCCTACCATGGTCATTTCTATCGTTTCGTCTGATCGTTTGAGATAATTCTCCCGGGGTTTCAAGGAATTGTCTGTCTCCTGGATTATCGTAGTACATTCTAGGCAATTTCCGGCGTTTAATTCACTCTGGTAAGTAAGCCGCACTCCATTTTACTCAGGTACACACTCTACTTTCGTTATCAACGTAGTCACGTTTCAAGAATATCGGCTGAGATTCAGGGGGAACCACTCACGACTTTCGTTACACATCTAACATTTCGGAAATATATCCTTAATTCCATCCGATGAAATCGTGATGATGTCGCTGGTATATTCAAACGAATGTTTTTGTTGTAAGGTATCCATTAGTCAGTCTCAGAACTCTAACCCCTGCCATTCACCAGATATGGACTACATTCGGGACCACCGAGCGGAAATCTACGCAGGAGACCGATTGTACGCTCTGGGACGTACAGAATGAATTTCCTATGAATCAGCAGATGTGACGCGCTGGAGTCGCCTAGCATGCTTGACTCAAAACCAAACCACTAACGCGAACCGTCAGTCGACAAATTTTACACCATGGATCCAAATTTATGTCGAAAATACTAATAATCATAACTATTATGACTAATGGAAATATAATATCACAAAGTATTAGCTTTTACATTGAACATGTAACATGTTGTTTTCGAACCTGCAATTTGAAAATCAACGCTATTGTGAGCCGGTCCACTGCAGATGGAACTGTCGTTAGGGGTGGCAAGTACTGTTGCACCCTCTGGTGGCACTGGAAACAACCCATGCATTTGAATGGGTTTGAGGGGAGATAATCCGATTCGGTTGGACAAATTATATCGGAATTATCTCCCTTGGGTGCAGAAATCTATGTGACGCCCCTTCTTGAGGTTGGACTTGTCCAACGTCACTCCAAACAACATGACGAAGGATGGTCTATGAGTTAATATAGAAATTCTTCATCTCGAAAAGGAAGTTTTTTTTTAAAATTTAGATGCCATATGGCGCGTTCTGGCGCATTTTGACAGCATATTTTCGACATCCGCCAACTGCGTTTTTTCGACTGATAAATTCAGTAAAAGACTATAATTGACTCGTTGTGTGAATGATAATCTTGTCGACTGGGAGATGGTTAATATTCAACCATGGGAAACCCCCTTTGATCAAGATTATTATCATTAACTCCTCACTCCGGTGTGGTGGCTAAGAGTGTCCGGGGATAAGTGTCGCGTTTCCTATCTTTTTATTGAGTGAAGAGTGTCCTACCTCTGGAGATATCTGGAGAAGAGTGTCCTAGCTGTGTTAGAAGATAGGAGCCGGACACTCTTAACCATGGGATATTCTTAGCCCCCACACCGGCCTGCCTATATATTTGTGCCACTTCAGTTCACACTTGTTACGATCTGGTAAAGAGATGGATAAATCACGCCAACAATTTCTCCGATTCAGCCATCCTATTATCAAGAAACTGGCCCATGTATATTACTATATATTTCGGGTTGATCTGTCTCCAGCATCGGATATGTTAACTACGTAGGCCTACACTCCTAAAAGGAGTTTGGTGTTAGATACAGATTTATTACTAAGAGACGATGTGACAGAATCCACACCTAAAAGGAATTTGGCGGTTTTACATACAGCTTTATTACTAAGAGACGGTGAGATTCCACAAATATACAACGTAAGATAATATGCCGCTACAATGTTCCAGTTTTACGATCCTAATATCGTGAATCAGGCAAAGCTCCGGGTGGCTGTAGGTGTGTTTCCGGTCAACACTTTAACATACAACGAAGTGAGGTACCGGACTCGGACTAGAGGTCAGAGGCGAAACAACATAACACGATACACCAGATATCAACTCTAGATCTATTTTTATTCAGGTCAATATTATCTATAATTTGTTGCGAGCTGGCGGCCGCGTCAAAGGGCCTTGGGTGCGGGTCCTTCCGTGCACTCTGAATTTTTTTCCCCCCGGCAGCGGAACTCGGTCTGCTCTGTGGGGTAGGGGCTACGCACCCCCGAACCCCCCCCCCCCGCCCCCAGCCTACGGGCCTGCACTGTACATTATCTTCCCGAATGTATACTCCTGCAGCCAATTCGTGCACACAAAGCTAGTGAATTTTTCTATTGCGCAAAGAGAGAACAGCCCGATCCTTGCGAAGAATACGCTTTAATTACCCTCAAAACTGACATTGCTCAAGAAAGACGATGTAAATTGTTTGGCCGGAATACAGCGACTGACACGTCCATTGTTCCTTTTACGTGAACTAAGATGAAGTTTGACCTGGGCGATTTCGGGTGTACCGCAGCCTTGGGGGTGGGGTAGGGGGGGAGTGCCCCTATATATTTTCGCTATCCCTAATGCTAGAGTGCTGAATTTAGCTATATCAATAATCCAAGATGGCCGCCATGATGACGTCACAGTGACTTCATTTTCAAAAAAGGCTTTTCTCGGGCGATTTATCTTTTTTCTTTTTGAGTTTTCTTTGCAAAAACTGCACGATAAATTAGTAAATAATAATCTGATGTTAAATAAAATAGGTTTTACCCACTTTTCCTCGCAGAAAAGCAGGAATTTTGAAGACAAATGACGAAAATATCACTTTTCTGGTACTCCACACGGTCGCCATTTGAAATTTACCCACGATCTTCTGCTTGGGTGGTATGCAAATAGGTTCAAAAGGACCCCAATGTGATAAACTACATAGTCACGGAGTGTCAGCTCTCAAGTTTTTGCCGTTCCGGAGTTAGAACCCAAAAACCAACAGGTGGAGGGGCGGAAAGTGACTCCCCCCACCCCCAGGCCATGCAGGTATGCTTAAGTCGGAGAAAGCCCTCGTGAAAAATAATCGACTCGCCGCTTCACGCCTCGTGGATTCTTTTTCCCGAATGTACAGTTACTTTGGCTTTCTCCTTTACGTAAAAGTATCATGTTCATTCATAAACACTGTTAATAATATTGATTGATAGTTTCACCCTTCGTGGAATGTTTACATGAGTCATTAAATTTCTGACTTTGTTAACGTGAAGACATCCATTTGAGAGCAGTGTAAATGTGAAGGGACGCGTAGTTTCCTGTACAATCAATGACAAGCGATAATAGGACTTCCAATGGTGAAACTCCTGTCCAGACCTCCTACCTTAAAACTGTATGTGTTACAGTGTTATACTAGCACAAATACTGTATCACAATAAAGAATTGAAATTGTATTCAAAGGCCTGATCAGGTCCATACTTCATGTAAGCAAGCACGAGAGAGATATCCTCTCCTTATTGGCGTTTACGCCAATGGCATTCAACTTTAATAGGGTGGGTGGGTGGGTGGGTGGGTGGTGGTGGTTGGAGACCGTGATACATGGACATTGAACAAGGAGTATTTCTGTGACCGGCAGAATGAAGCGACAGAATGGCCGTATGCTGTCTGTTTTGGGGGAGACGTCAGAATGGCAGAATGAAAATCGTGGCCGTGTAGGCCTTCTTTTATTTTGGCGACGGCACTATGGCACAATGAAGCTCTCTCAATTTATCAAGTATTTACAAATAGGACTATTACTGTGGCCGGCAGAATGAAGCGGCAGAATGACCGTAGTCTCCCTTATTTGGGGAAGACGGCAGAATGGCACAATGAAAATTATGGCCTTGTACTCGTTTTTTTTTATCACGGCAGAATGTCTCAATTAAACTTTCTCAATTGATCAACTATTTAATTAGTCTTTTTTTTATCACGGCAGAATGATCCAACCGATCCAATTCAACATTTCCAACTTATCATCTATTTAAAATATAAAAACTAGAAGGATTTCTCTTTTTTTTTGGGTGCACGGCACAATGTCACTTTCTCAATGTATCAAGTATTTCAAATACAAGGATTTCTGTGATCGGAAGAATGAAGTGACAGACTGACCGTACTCTTTGTTAATTTTTTTAGACACAAAATGTGTCAATGTTACATACATATATGTAGGAGGATTTGACATCGATTGAAAAATGTAGGCCTACATATACAGCAAGGCTACCAAAGAGCTCGCCTGGTATTTCCTTCCGATATGTATTATTCTTTCCTTGCCATGCTTCATCCACTCCAGTTGTGTACCAATTCATAAACATCCCCTCCATCGTGAAATGATGGACAATGTGTATGGCATGTGTATGGCATGTGTATGGCAAGTTTAGGCTCAATTGTTTTACTTAATTGGAAAGTAAAGCAGAGCCTGTGTTCAGTGATCCGTCAGTTCAGCTACTTGGATAGTTTCTTTGGTCGCTGTTCTATCTCTTAATCTGCATGCATGCGAGACCTTGGAAAGTAAAGCAGAGCCTGTGTACTGATCCGCGAGTTCAGCTGCTTGGGTTCTAAAACTTAAGTATTTTGTGGAAAATACGTCTCGTCACAAATTATGTAAAGATTAGTTGTAAAAATATTTATTGTTATATAAATAGGCCGATTCTCTGCAAATGTTATCATTACCCGAACACATCCTCCAGTGCGGAGGCAAGGAGTAGGGGGAGGGGGCGGTGCGTCCCCTGTCACCAGGTCTTAAATCCGAGAATGTCTCCTGATCAGTACTCCATTTCTGTGGAGTGTTTGTTGGCGGTTTCAAGTCATAAATCTTTAAGCCATCCGGAATGACCCGAATATTTCAGGGAACATATTTTCGAAGGATCTGGTCTGTTTGATGCTGTGTTTTGTATTGGTAATTTTGGTGCATCTTCCATGTAAGGATCACGAAATTGGCGAAGAGTGTCTTTAGCGGCGTTTGAAACATTTCCATAAGGGGTCGGTGGTCGGGCTGAGAGTGGTAAATCACTTTGCCTGTCGGCCTATACTACTGCGGTAATGTATCTCTTCATAGAAACGGCGTTACGGCGTTTGGCAGTGTCAACCAGTGTTAGGGAGGAATGTATGTCAAGTCGAGTGTCAAAGCGGTGTTAGGGAGGAATGTACGTGAAGTCGAGTGTCAACCAGTGTTAGGGAGGAATGTATGTCAAGTCGAGTGTCAAAGCGGTGTTAGGGAGGAATGTACGTCAAGTCTAATGTCAAAGCGGTGTTAGGGAGGAATGTGCGTGAATTCGAGTGTCAACCAGTGTGAGGGAGGAATGTATGTGAAGTCGAGTGGCAAAGCGGTGTTAGGGAGGAATGTACGTGAAGTCGAGTGTCAAAGCGGTGTTAGGGAGGAACGTATTTAAAGTCGAATGTCAAAGCGGTGTTAGGGAGGAATGTATGTGAAGTCGACTGTCAAAGCAGTGTTAGGGAGGAATGTATGTGAAGTCGAGTGTCAAAGCGGTGTTAGGGAGGAATGTATGTCAGGTCGAGTGTCAAAGCGGGATTAGGACTTAGGGTTAGGTATGCTTCATAACTATAAGGTTTAGGGTCAGTTCAGCTATAGAAGTCAGATAATTTCTCCACCAAAGCGTAACTAGGGTAATGTCGAAGCTGGGTGTTAGGCATGAGTGTGCTTGAAGTTGACTTTCAAAGCACTGTTAGAAGTTGTGCAGTGTCAAAGCGGTATTAGGGAAAAATGTACGTGCAATCGAGTGTCAAAGCCGTTTTAGGGAAGGAATGTATGTTTAGGTGAGTGTCAAAGCAGTGTCACGGAATGTATGTCAAGTCGAATGTCAAATTGTTGTTAGGGAGGAATGTACGTGGAGTCAAGTGTCAAAGCGGTGTTAGGCAGGAATGTAGCCAAGTCGAGTGTCAAAGCGGTGTTAGGGAGGAATGTATGTCAAATCGAGTGTCAAAGCGGTGTTAGGGAGGAATGTACGTCAAGTCGAGTGTCAACCAGTGTTAGGGAGGAATGTATGTCAAGTCGAGTGGCAAAGCGGTGTTAGGGAGGAATGTATGTGAAGTCGAGTGTCAAAGTGGTGTTAGGGAGGAATGTATTTGAAGTTGAATGTCAAAGCGGTGTTAGGGAGGAATGTATGTAATGTTGAGTGTCAAAGCGGTATTAGGACTTAGGGTTAGGTATGCTTCATAACTATCAGGTTTAGGGTCATTTCAGCTATAGAAGTCAGATAATTTCTCCACCAAAGCGTAACTAGGGTAATGTCGAAGCTGGGCGTTCAGCATGAGTGTGCTTGAAGTTGACTTTCAAAGCACTGTTAGGAAGGAATATATCTGAAGTGCAGTGTCAAAGCGGTATTAGGGAAAAATGTACGTGCAATCGAGTGTCAAAGCTGTATTAGGGAGGAATGTATGTTTAGGTGAGTGTCAAAGCAGTGTCACGGAATGTATGTCAAGTCGAATGTCAAATTGTTGTTTGGGAGAAATGTATGTGGAGTCAAGTGTCAAAGCGGTGTTAGGGAGGAATGTATGTGAAGTCGAGTGTCAAAGCGGTGTTAGGGAGGAATGTACGTCAAGTCGAGTGTCAAAGCGGTGTTAGGGAGGAATGTATGTCAAATCGAGTGTCAAAGCGGTGTTAGGGAGGAATGTACGTCAAGTCGAGTGTCAACCAGTGTTAGGGAGGAATGTATGTCAAGTCGAGTGGCAAAGCGGTGTTAGGGAGGAATGTATGTGAAGTCGAGTGTCAAAGTGGTGTTAGGGAGGAATGTATTTGAAGTTGAATGTCAAAGCGGTGTTAGGGAGGAATGTATGTGAAGTTGACTGTCAAAGCGGTGTTAGGGATGAATGTATGTGAAGTCGAGTGTCAAAGCGGTGTTAGGGAGGAATGTATGTAATGTTGAGTGTCAAAGCGGTATTAGGACTTAGGGTTAGGTATGCTTCATAACTATCAGGTTTAGGGTCATTTCAGCTATAGAAGTCAGATAATTTCTCCACCAAAGCGTAACTAGGGTAATGTCGAAGCTGGGCGTTCAGCATGAGTGTGCTTGAAGTTGACTTTCAAAGCACTGTTAGGAAGGAATATATCTGAAGTGCAGTGTCAAAGCGGTGTTAGGGAAAAATGTATGTGGAGTCGAATGTCAAAGCAGTCTTAGGGTTGCATTGTACGTGAAGTCCACTGTCAACCGGTGTTAGGGAGGAATGTATGTAAAGTCGAGTGTCAAAGCGGTGTTAGGGAGGAATGTACGTCAAGTCAAGTGTCAAAGCGGTGTTAGGGAGGAGTACGTCAAGCCAAGTGTCAAAGCGGTGTTAGGGAGGAATGTATGTCAGGTCGAGTGTCAAAGCGGGATTAGGACTTAGGGATAGGTATGCTTCATAACTATCATGTTTAGGGTCATTTCAGCTATAGAAGTGCAGTGTCAAAGCAGTGTTAGGGAAAAATGTACGTTGAGTCGAATGTCAAAGCGGTGTTCGGGATAAATGTATGTGAAGTCGAGTGTGAAAGCGGAGTGAGGGAGTAATGTACATGAAGTCGACTGTCAAAGCGCTGTTAGGGAGGAATGTACGTCAAATCGAGTTTCAAAGCGGTGTTAGAGAGGAATGTACGTCAAGTCGACTGTCAAAGCGGTGTTAGGGAGGAATGTATGTCAGGTCGAGTGTCAAAGCGGGATTAGGACTTAGGGTTAGGTATGCTTCATAACTATCAGGGTTTGGGTCAGTTCAGCTATAGAAGTCAGATAATTTCTCCACCAAAGCGTAACTAGGGTAATGTTGAAGCTGGGTGTTAGGCATGAGTGTGCTTGAAGTTGACTTTCAAAGCACTGTTAGGAAGGAATATATCTGAAGTGCAGTGTCAAAGCGGTATTAGGGAAAAATGTACGTGCAATCGGGTGTCAAAGCTGTATTAGGGAGGAATGTATGTTTAGGTGAGTGTCAAAGCAGTGTCACGGAATGTATGTCAAGTCGAATGTCAAATTGTACCTTGTATAGTGTAATAGCTAATTATTTAGCAACTATCTCCAATTAGAAAGCAGGATTGGCTTTGATTGTGACGTTGCAAAGTGACGCTCTCAAGAAAAACATCTTCATTCTGACGCACTTCATTGTGACGTTACAGGGTTAGGCTCACCCTTTCCTTCCATTCTGCCGGTTCAAAGTGCCGGCAGAAGAAAAGTCTCTGATTTTCCATTGTGCCGCTGCATTCTGCCGTAAAGAACTAAAGTGACTGTGTTTCATTGTGACGCTGCAGCGTCAGTACGAAGAAAGATGGTCTTAAATTTTTCATTGTGACGTGCCATTCTGCCGTACCGAGAAAAAGTAATGTTTCTGATGATCAATTAAACACTTTATTTCCTTCCATTCTGTCGCTTCAAAGTGCCGGCAGAAAGAAAGTCTTTCATTTTCCATTGTGCCGTTCCATTCTGTCGTAGAGGGAAAAAGTGATTGTGTTATATTGTGATGCTGGTAAGCAGGATTGACTTTGATTGTGACGTTGCAAAGTGACGCTCTGATGAAAGACATGTTCATTCTGACGCACTTCATTGTGACGTTACAGGGTTAGGCTCTCTTCCATTCTGTCGCTTCAAAGTGCCGGCAGAAAGAAAGTCTTTCATTTTCCATTGTACCGTTCCATTCTGCCGTAGAGGGAAAAAGTGATTGTGTTATGTGATGCTGAGAAGCAGGATTTACTTTGATTGTGACGTTGCAAAGTGACGCTCTGAAGAAAGACATGTTCATTCTGACGCACTTCATTGTGACGTTACAGGGTTAGGCTCACCCTTCCTTCCATTCTGCCGGTTCAAAGTGTCGGTAGAAGAAAATTCTCTCATCTTCCATTGTGTCGCTGCATTCTGCCGTAAAGAGGTAAAGGGACTGTCTTTCATTGTGACGTTGCAGCGTCGGTTCGAAAAAATATGGTCTTAAATTTGTCATTGTGTCGTTCCATTCTGCCGTACTGACAAAACAGGTACCTTGTATAGCAACTACCTCCAATTAGAAAGCAGGATTGGCTTTGATTGTGACGTTGCAAAGTGACGCTCTCAACAAAGACATCTTCATTCTGACGGACTTCATTGTGACGTTACAGGGTTAGGCTCAACCCTTCCTTTCATTCTGCCGGTTCAAAGTGCCGGCGGGCAGAAAGAGAGAGAGTCTTTCATTTTCCATTGTGCCGTTCCATTCTGCCGTAGAGGGAAGAAGTCATTGTGTTATATTGTGATGCTGGTAAGCAGGATTTGACTTTGATTGTGACGTTGCAAAGTGACGCTCTCAAGAAAGACATGTTCATTCTGATGCGCTTCATTGTCACGTTACAGGGTTAGGCTCACCCTTCTTTCCATTCTGCCGGTTCAAAGTGCCGGCAGAAGAAAACTCTCTGATTTTCCATTGTGCCGCTGCATTCTGCCGTACCGAGAAAAGGTCATGTTCCTGATGACAAATTGAAAAGTCAACTTCATTTCCTTCCATTAAGAAGGTGCAAAGAGCGTTGACAAAGACAGAGCTGTACTCTGCTGTACAAAGAAACTACTTTGAACCACATTGTGTTTCATTAATATGGCACTTGTACGGCTGAAAATAAGAGAATGGTGCAGGTTTTCCACCCTCTTATAGTCTCTCTCGTGCTTCCTTACAAAAAGTATCCACCCCTGATCATGAAGCTGATCTTTTTAAGAAGGGGATGGCCTAAAATTTGTACCCACCTTTTTGGATGAAGCTGTTGTCATTTTTTGTGATAGCTATTGCCTTTCTTTCCGACTGAGTAGAACATTCCCGTCTCTTGCTCTTATGGCTTTTCAGAAACACCGAGGTCATGTTATTACATTGGTGTAAAAGCTAGATGTTGTGGAACATGAGAAGATTTGAGCAGACCGAAATGATTAAGATATATTCCATATAGCAGTCCGTTACGAAGATTGTAATAAAGTGTGAGTGTGAACAGTTTGATTTTCACGGCTCTGGTTACCCGTCACTATGTACATGCCAGGCTTGATTGTGGAGAACGGATAACACATGGAACTGATGTTAATCAGTGGCGACCTACAGCCTCCAGTCATCACCAGACTATATCTATATTTAATTTGAGAGGAGACCGTCAGACCGTTACCATGCATAAACTCCACTGTTATTTCATCCGCTGATGAATATGATGAAGTTAATCTTTAATTTCTCAGAATAATGTTTGCTGTATGAGCATGGGGTTTCTCTTCTAAACCTCATAGTCCGATGGAGCCCGAGCGTCCCTTCGCCATTGACGGTTAATAGCTAGATAGAATCTCATTTCAGAAAGATAGTCCAATATCACAGATAACATACCTGATAAGGGCCATAAAAAACCTTGATTTTGTCATCCCGTATTATTCTCAATTGTGAACTTATATACTTCTCCATTTGTCCGTGTAAGCAGAACAGAAAGACCACTAAATTTCTCATTCACATTCATAATTATCTAACGCTCCTAACAGAAAGTTTATATGCTATTAAATTTTACTGTGGTTTCCTTTCAATTTCAGTATATCTGCAATAAATCTCCAAGTGGTTGAAGTCCCCCGACGTTGCAGTGATCTGGCTTGGAAACAAAATGTTCAGTCTCAGCATGGAAAGACAAACTGTCCTAAAATTAAGATTTTGATGCAAGATACCCGCATACCAAAGGACCTTGAACGTTTTGATGGACAAACCTCCCCAGAGAGATGTCTATTCGCAACGGATCACTTGACTCCAGTGGGAATGAATAGATCTTGAATGACTCTCACAGTATGTCAGGCCAAGCGCTCTTTACTGGTGCTGTTACACATCCATTTTCCGTATAATTAAATTGAAGATGTTGGGTGATATCCGCGTGTCTTGCCTGTTACGTAACTTGCGTTACCTAAAATGACAAGACGAATAAGGCCTACGTAAAATAAAATAAATAGATTTTATTCACCACTCACTGAATTAGGTGCCCCGTGACCGGTTTTGTGGGAACCAAACAATTTTCGTGGTCACATTTGAAGTGAATTTTCTTCATATGCAGACCTTTGATGTGTGATGCAAAACACTAATCAACCAGACAGAGCTAGCACGCGAAGAAAATTTGTAATATTTGCTGAATTTTATATCTTCAAATAAATAAAATTCTGAGCAGTCTTTTTCACATATGTATTGTAATGCATTAAATTATTGAAAGATTTTCGAATTCGAACCAGTAGATCATCAATCAAAGTACATTCACTTCTCAATACTCTCTATCCATTCGACTATCTCGTAGTCTTGCAATTAACATTGGTTCAGTTTTTACCCCTCGGGCAAAATTTGACCGGAGGGTATTGTCCTCGTCAGCGTCGTCTGTCTGTCCGTCTATCCGTCTGTCTGTCCATTTTTCTTGTGGACACAATATCTCAAGAAGGATTATAGCCAGGTATTGTGAATTCATACCACCTATGCATCTGGTGAAGGGTTAGAAGCCTATTGAATATGACAGACCTTGACCTATTTTATCGAGGTCAAATTCTAGTATTTGCTATATTTTTTGAAGGATTACAGCCAGCGTCTCCAAATTAATATTACATTTGCAACTGGTGATTGACTATTAATCTATCCCAGTTGACTGACCTTGACCTATTTTCATGGTCATATAGTGTTTATTATGATATAACATGAAGAAATATAGCTAGACTTTCCCAATTAATATTATGTATCCATCTGGCAATGGCCTAGAGGTCTACTGAAGATGACTGACCTTGACCTATTTTATCCAGGTCAGATTCTATTTAGTACAATATTTTATGAAGGATTATATCTATATTGTCAAAGTTTATACCACATATGCCTGGACATGAAATCTGTTGAATATCATCACTTACTTGATCCATTTTCTAACGGTCAAATTCTATATGTTAATTATTATTATTATATGTTATTATGTGTAAATATTTTGTGGTTATAATTTATCTTCACATGTTTAGAGAGAGGTAAACGAGGTTGTTCTTTCCCAAAACTGCCAATTTTGTACAAAATTGATATTTTTAAAAATTCATGCCACTTGTGCTTTCGAGACATTCATATCATATCATTTTTCAACAACACCCGTAGGGTACGTCATCTGGGCCAGTTTTTTCCCATCTTATTGGTCCCTTGGAAAGAAAACCTCCAGGCGGATCGGCAGGATATTGTAGGATCACCTTCCCATATAAAGATCAAATATACCTTAGTCCTACCGTCTTCTGTACCGTAAAATCTGTAATCAGTAGTCTAAAACTTACCCGGAGTTAATCGTCCAACAAACCCGTTCACTATCACAGTCTCATCTCAGTCTGCATGTCCTCTATTTTTCCCGGGTTTTTAACAGTCTCGGGGGGAAAGGCGAACAGGCTCACTCATTGGTAGATATTCAGCCTCACACACATTCTCATACATCCGGCAGGTTTCAAGTGTTTATTTGATACAGAATTCCCATCTCTACTACACCCTCCCCCTTTTGTTTTAGGCGTAGCTCTTCTCTATGCCCTGCCAAATTCCAAGCAATGCAAGGCAACAGTCTTTCCAGCACTGCCCGCAATATAACCATCACATCAGTAACATATTAAATTATCACTCAAATTTCTGCTCATCTTCACTTAAAATGGATACTAACCGGCTCAGTCCAGTCTCGTTAATATAGTGCCTATCCCTATTCCCAAAAATCCTAAAAATCCCCACGAACTACTGATCAGTGTCTAGTCTATACGCCAGCCTCGCTTTCACAGGCTACATAGCGATCTTAACTTCAAAAATATAATCTGCAGATCAACCCTGTTACCAGGTTACATGACCATAGTAACTCACAAAATGACCAACTTAACTTTCAAAATGGCCACCTTAACTTTCAAAATGGCCAATTTAACTTTCAAAATGACCAATTTTACTCTCTAAAAGCCCCAACCCCGTGACTGAGACATACCTAAAACAGTTGCTCCGAGGTTGAACAAAATACCACAAAACCCTCCCCTAATAATTTAGGGCTATGCCGGCATTCCCAAATAGACGGCAACTATACAGAGACGAATGCACAAAGGGTCAGCAGCATGTGTGCGCATCACATGCACATTGATTGGGCATACAGATGCCCCCACAATAATCCACAGCAGAAGGAATGCAAGAGCTTGTGAAAGGGGAACAAGATGACAAATGCCCAACCCTCCACAGACTTCCAGCCAAAAAAAAATAAAATAAAAAATAAAGTTCAAAATTAAAACATGTTGAGACATCAGCAATGCAGATTGAAACAAATCCAAATGCTGTCAATCTGGCACCACAGGAATCGCGATACGTTATGATAAGCATTGCGAGAAGTATAGTGACCACTCTTACCAGGCCTCAATGACGAAGACTTGGGGGATCAACTTCAGTTCTCTGACTTGTCAGTCCTGCAACACACTTACCAGGGCTCCACGACGAAGACATGGAGGGATCAACCCCATATCCCCGACATGGCTGCCCTGCTGAACACACTCGGACTCCCCTTCCAAGGCATTCGATAAAATATCCTTAACTCCAAACTCACCATTTCTTTATCCAGACACACATTTTCTAAAAGATATACGAAAAATCCCCAGCTATCCATAGCTGTGATACCACAGAGCTCAGAAAAAACTCCAAGATTTCCAAACACAAAGTTCCACCTGAGTCACACAGTTCCCCAAAATGTTTTGTAAAATGAACCGCAGATCTGCAAAATGAACCGCAGTTTTTCAAAATGAACCGCAACTCTTCAAAACGAACCACAGCTCTCCAAAATGCATTATCTGATCCCCAAACATTCTATACAACAAAATCTGACCAAAACCCAAATACAAATCCACAATGAACTCAAAATGAATCAATATACTGGCCTACCGCAAAGTCGATGTGATGACACACAGTATATCACCACACAACTGACAAACCATGTAACGCCCTGTTGCATCCATTGGGATAAGTCACCAAAAATTCCAAAATCACGAACTGCTACAGTAAGCTACATACACGACCAAATGTAATGAAAACTGTAACAAATATCTCACCACTTCCCACTGATTTGAGCTAGCCTTCTCGAATAACCAAGGCCCTGTCCTTAAAATCAACCACACACCCATAAGCCGACAGAAAATCTGACAGTAGCAGCAGACGATCATGAAGCAAGGGTAGAACTAAAATATGGCCAGTACAATGGAAATTTGCAATAGAGGGATTCGTCTAACCAACATTCCCATACTGGACATACCCTGAAAGGCACCAGTCAACCGAATACGGGAGGAAGACAGCCCTCGAAGCCCTAACCTATCATATACATCCAGACTCCTAACGGTGATATGAGCGGCAGTGTCCACTACGGCCGTCACTGGCACTCACCCAACTTTGGCCAGAACTGACATAGCCCACCCCTGTGAATGAGACAAGGTAATATCTCTAACTGTTGAAGTACTCTCTATAGCACCCACTGTGTCCCCCGTGGATCCTGAACCATCACGGTTTCCAATTGAGGCCACCCATCTAAACTAAGCTGGGCTGGGCAAAATTGGCTACGGTGGCCTGGTCTTCGGCACATGCAGCACAATCTCGGTGGTCGATATTCATATGAGAACAGATATAGGTCAGCCAACAGGGTGCACAATTAGTACCCACTGGAATGCCTATATGCATTACGGTGGCCTGGTCTTCGGCACATGTAGCATTTATATAGATATTTTAAATGAGAAATTCAAGGAACCCTATAAACAAAGAAACGTCTTATGAATGATTTCCCTTGTATGTAGTAGAGCTGAAGAATGCTTTATAGATTCTGACATTAATATATCTGCGATCAGTTTTCTTGAACACAGATACTATTAATGAACTTAGACGGTCAATAAGGTCCTGATGAGGGATTGCAGTGTAGAGAGTCGAGAAATCCCATGCAGATACATGTTTGTACGGTATGTGACCTTTAGCATCAAGTTCTTCCGTAAGACATTTTGAGTTTTTCAATATCCACATACATTCAACGGCAGAGTATTTAGAATTGGTGGCGCAATACCTTTCCCAAAATGCTTTTACCTCCTGAAGGGCCCTCGTCAACAGGGTTGAAAGACTCTTGGTGGTGCAGCTTCTAGAACCAGCTATGAATCTAGATTTGTATGGTGATTTATGCATTTCGGGAATCCAGTATGCTTTTGGTATGTCGTTATGATTGGTTGGAAGACAAATGCCTCTTTCCTTGAGAAACGTTTTTTAATTGTTAAAAAAATCTGCACTGCCTTTCCAGAGAACACCAGGGCCTTTGGAAGTGAGGGAGAAAGGCAACGGCTGCATTCACGGGATAACGGCAATTTATCTGACATATTCCTGGATCTATGCTACGATCACTGCTACTGCTCAATCCCGACTGGCTATTTCCCCTAAACTACATGTAATGTATCGCCTAACACATCCTTATTCAAACCTGATTGATCAAGAGCAGCCGCATCGCAGGACCATGACTGCCAGGATATACGTGTAGGTATGGAAACATGATTGACAGTGGACAATGCCATGACAGCACTATATGAGTCACCCTGGAGATATTGTCCCCTTACAAATGTGTCATCTAATATGGGCCCATTCAATCCTATTTGTTCTTGGGGTGGCAATATCAATCTCTGGCTGAATGACCTCGCTATCATGCATCACAAATGTTTGTGCGTCGGTTTCGACTAAGTCTGACCCCAGCTCTGAAGAATGAGGGGACTCCCTACTTACTTGACCTACTTCATAGATGGTCTCCTCTTTCCGGCCTACTAGCTGCTGGAGAAGACGACAAGTTTCTAAAGTACTAAGTGGTATCATATTGTTTGCATCTGCATTTGCATTTGACTGCTCAAAACTGTATTCACCCCTGTCACCACAACCTTCTCCTCTCCTACCTCAGTCTCAACATCCTCAACAATATCACCCACTTGGTTGACACAATCCAATACCTGCGTCCATATGGTATCAATCTGTCGTTGAAAGCGAGACCTTGAGAGACCTACCAAATTTGAGAAGAATTCGTTCAGATTTCCAGGAGTCATGCCCGGAAACGAAGCCAGAGGGATAGACGAACAGACCCCCAATACCGTAGTCAAGGCAAGGCTAACTGATACCACCCCAGACGCATTTTCCCATTGTCAGAGATTGTAACTTAGGATCTGATGCCAAGAGAATGCCGCAGACGAGGCAAACTATAAGGAGTAATCATATCCATCTATCTAAGAGGAGTTGGAACTTCAGACTGCAGAGTTACTGTACTCGTGTGAAATATAAGAGATACGAACTGTTGCAGACGGACATAAGGACGAACATTTTTCCCAACTTGAGAAAGAATTGGAACATAAAATATCTGCTGCAAAGATCGAGAAGACAAGTTATTAAAGGAATGAATTTCAAGATAGGCAAAAGGCTGTTGGTAAAATCAGTATTTGGAACCAAATTTCCGCATTCGAGTTTTTTATTTGAATCTACTGTCGATTGATGGGGAATACCAAAGCAGATGTCAACCGTAGTTAAAGTGAACGTCTATGAGTGAATTATCTTAATATTATCACAATATTTCTTAAATTCGATGATCGGACAAGACGTGGTGTGAACGTGTTATACGCAGGGTTACGTTTTTGGACAACTCCCTCGAACCGTCTTTTGGAGTTTAAAGTACTTTAAATGTAATCAGTGCGGAGGTGAGTTGAATTGCGCTTGTTTATGCTGCATGCTACAGAGATATGCCGATCGCATATATTCCATTAAGATATACCGTGTATATCAGTCGATTGATATTTACCAGATTTACAGTCAGTCTGAGCGACTGCCGGATCCCACCGTCCAGACATTTCCTGCCACATCCAGATGTACGTCCAGTCCTAGAAAAGCACGCACGTCCAATCTGCCGTAATACCCAGCATTGTTGGAATTGGATAAGCCAAGGAAATGTATACACTTTAGGATGCTTTGTTAAGATCTTGGTTTCTGCTGTTGTCTCAGTACATGATGTGATTCTCTACATTACCTTGTCAAGAGAGACAGACGGATTGGGGGTTCTTACGGTGGCTGTACCTTCGAAAGGGGTGACAAGTACTGTTGCTCCTTCTGGTGTCATTCAATCAATCCATGCATTCGAATAGGGTCGAGGGGAGATAATCCGATTCAAAAGTTCCATTTATCTGAGAATTATCTCCCCTGAGTTCAGAACTCTGTCTGGCTATATCTGAATATCAGAAGTCTATCCTTGGGGTTGGACTTGTCCAGGATTACTTCAAACAACATGAGAAACGAAGGTGTACGGTTTAACCTAGAGGGATCTTTCTTTTGGTGAGTTCTACTTGATCTTGTGGAAACATATTTGGCAGATAAAAATACCGAATGCAGGTTTGACATGACAAGTTCCAGACTACTGGGATATATTTGCTGGGACAGAGGTTAGTCACGTGATCTATTCAGCAATCACATGACCTCATGATATTCCAATATGGCGTTCATGGCATTCGAGGGACTATCTGCCACCGAAGATCCCCGAGAAGTTGCGAATGGGTAGTACACGTAGTGGACCCATCAGTGATTATAGGCAAAAAATAGACGTCAGTTTAAATATGCTCTAAGGGGTTGTAAAAGGACGAAGAATCCATATGTGCTAATAGAATGGCCGAGATATTTTGTAGTTACGACAATGTCGATTTTTGAAAGGAGGTTCGTAACGTAAATGGTAAATCTACGCTGTTGCCTGTCATAATTGATAAGACGGAAGGGGAATCTGATTGCTAATCTCTGGAAAAAAGAGGAGACTTATCATTCTGATGTTTTACCTGTTGTGTCACCTCATATAGTTCGTGATATAAGAAACTTTTAAAATCCGCTCGTATTGATGGACTTACTGCTGAACACTTAAGGTATACTTCCGATAAATTATGTATTCACTCATTTTGTATGTATTAATATCATGTTACAGTTTGCCTGATGAGCTGACATACGTTTCTAGTATTCCGATTGTAAAGAACAAATCTAGCGACATTAGACAATCTGACAATTACATGCCTAATGCAATAGCCGCAGTTGTGTCCAAGATCCATGAGCGAATAATTTTAACTGGTTGTGAAACATACTACACTCGAGGGTTTGGAGGTAGAGTATACTCATTTTTCTCCTGTACTCTATCATCGTATTATAAAGTCAAGGGGGAGAATATTTCTGAGTTTTGCACCATGATAGATATTCCCAATTCCCAATAATGTATCTATATATAATCATACAATATTTATTTGTGAATATCAAATCAGCAAGATTTTGCCACCAAAAGATCTTTTTGGCTACTCTAAAACTGTATCGCGCGCGAACGGTTTATCGTGTATTTCCGTATCTCCGAAAGGCCGCTCGGATTTTTTCACGAAGGAGCCTCTCGTAACCAATTGCCAATCGAAGTCGAGAACATTCCGAGTTCCACGGAAGCGGCTACTCGGCAAGGGCAATGAACAAAAGAATGAAGTGAATTTAGCCAGCGGTAACAAATTTACAAATCTGACGGATCAGAACTGTCAGATTTTCGGGTTCGAATCTTCCCAGGGGCCGATTTTTTCTCGCAAGAAATATGTATGTTGAGCCATTCTACCATTATGGTATATTTTAAAGGGGGGGGGGGGGGGTGGATTCCCCATTTTTCGCCTTTATTGTTAGCTCGATACCACAATAATATCACAAGGCGACAGAGACAATGGCTCAGTAGCACATTATTGAGAGAACAAAGGAGAGCCCGATCTGTTCACTGACCCGTGACTTTAGCTGATCAGCTACCGAGTTGTATAATTTCACTTTCCTCTATCTTTTAACCCAGGAAACTATTTCGAACTGGTGATAACTGACATAATTTTATACGTATGTACTATATTTTATATCCAAGCATAATGACATTTTCTTTGAATTTTAGGAAAATATAGTACGCATAAAATTATGTCAGTTATCACCAGTTCAAAATAGTCTGATGAGTTAAATAATAGGGGAAAGCGAAATTATACAAGTCGCTAGCTGATCAGCTGAAGTCACGCGCCAGTGAACAGGCAGGCTCTTCTTTGTTCTCTCAATAATGTGCAACTGAAACATTTATATTTCGGACAACGATGGAACTAGATCAACATAGTTCAGCCAACTACGCTAGAATACTTGGCAACAGTGAAGAAGTTTAAGATTCTCGATAACAGGTCGTAGTTATGTTCTATGTCTGCGACTCTGAAGAAAGACGGTGTTGTCTCACATTATGTGTAAAGTCAATGTCTGATATACAGCTTTTCACGCACCTATTTGGCTTTGTCGTTTATGCTGCTGTTACAGCAGATTGAGCTAACGAGGTTATTAGACAAAAAAGTTGTTTGGCAGCAGCGGGGATGATCAGCATGTCGTAGAGTTCTGATTGAAGATTGAAGCTGATAATTATAAAAAAACATAATAACCTAATTGACAAAAAGGTAACGTTGTTAACAAAAAGTAAAAGTTGACGAAACTTATGTAAATTTTGTTACCAAAATACGTTACCAAATAGTAACGTTATCCGACATGCGGATCCAGCACGATATTTGATATTTTTGATATATATGAATTATATCCAAGCTGTGAGTGGAGATATTTCGAGTACATGTATCGTAACATACTTGTTGACAATATCTGCGATACAGACTGGGTTTATCATTATATAGGTATTGTTCTGTTAGTTCCAGAATTAACTAATATATTTCGCCTGAATCAAATTCTAATCATTAATATTCCACGAAGTAAAGATTTAAAATGTTCATTAAATAAAGTTGTGTGATGTTATAATTTAACTGCCTGTCAGATTTGTGTGATGTTATCATTTAACTGCCTGTCAGATATATGTGATGTTATAATTTAACTGCCTGTCAGATTTGGAGGATATACATGTGATTGAACTTCTTATAGAATTTGTCAGATTTGCAGGATGTTAGAATTAGGTTGATTGATTTCGGAGAGCCGATTAAACTCAAAGATAATGTGTTTTACTTTTGTAATTTGGCAGAGAAATGTGTCAGCAAAATAAACTTAACTCTGCAAATTGGTTTAGGCCGAATTAAACTGAAAGCGAATATTTTAAGTTCACAGACAGCGGATTTATTTCAATATTATTCAATTCAATAATAAAATCTGCTGTCATACATGCGCAAAACAATAATTAAATGTTCAAAATCAAATGAGAACAATAAATAGGTTAAATATATAGAAGAGTAGTTTACTGTCTCACAGTACTATCCGCTTGTACAGCAATCAATCAAGCAAACTGAACAGCAAAACCCCCAGAATATAGCTGCACATTAATGTCAGTCCAAAATGATGGGGGTCAGAACTCCGCTAGACAAGATATGCCTGGTCAACACAACGTAATATCCTGGAATTAACCTCCCATCATGATTGTTCGATTGCTGGTACACTCAAAATATATATATACATTTACTTATATACACATCATGTTTAATATATCTCCACATGGGCTTTCTTATCTTTGGCTTTATCTAGGATATCTAATCCTTTACCAAATATTATATTACACCCATCTGTCTTAATTATCTTGTTCCCAAAATTACACTTGTAAATAATACATGTTCTCTTGAAATTAAATATCAGCGCATATATATACAAATATAGAAAGTGCTTTGGGAACTCGATCGCTTTTCAGTCCATCGTTTTGGTGAACGTAAAATGAAAAAAAAAATCATTTCACTAGTTAAATACTAGTTAAATACGAACGGATCTCATGTCTGGATAGTCTTAGTTACTCCGATGAAGGCACTATGATGTCAATGAAATAATCTCATTTGTTTGTTAAAGGAATAGTCCCATCTCAAGAGGAGTTTCTGTCGAATGGTTTCCTTGGGAGATGAGTTGGTCCTAGAAGGGTCTATCGGTCCTAGAGGGGTCTATCGGCCACCGACAGGGTATTCAACATAGCACTGGTACTTGTAGGACTGATGCTTTCCACGATCAACGATAGACAGTCAAGACTGGATACCCCTGAAGAAACTTGATCGTAATCTGAAATAAAATGAACAGAAATGTTATGTGAGGTTTCGATGAAATGCTACTAGCAAATAATTTGAACAATGTATACCGTGCTGGAACCATATATATACGATGTATACCGTGCTGGAACCATATATATACAATGTATACCGTGCTGGAACCATATATATACAATGTATACCGTGCTGGAACCATATATATACAATGTATACCGTGCTGGAACCATATATATACAATGTATACCGTGCTGGAACCATATATATACAAAGGCGAGATCAACATTGACAATTCTTGCTTAAGACGATACCTTACCGTGGAGGAGAAAAGTTACCAACACTTGATACATGTAGTAGTTAGCAACTCATATAGTTGACAGCAATTGATAGTTGCCAGTATATTGATAGCTTTAGCAATTGATAGTTGCCAGCAATTGATAGTTGTCAGTTCCAGCAACTGATAGTTGCCAGTAAAAATGATAGTTGCCAGCAATTAATAGTTGCCGGTATATTGGTAGCTTCCAGCAATTGATGGTTGCCAACAATTTATAGTTGCCAGTATATTGATAGCTTCCAGCAATTGATAGTTGGCAACAGTTGATAGTTGCCAGCAATTGATAGTTGGCAACAGTTGATAGTTGCCAGCAACTGATAGTTGCCAGTATAATGATATTTCGGATAGTTACCAGTATGCTATTTCTAAGTTGAAGTTAATATTATACAGAAGACCAATTTCAACCAATAATCTCTAAGGATGTCGTCAAATATCTCCAAAATATTCCCAGCAATCAGCTAATCAGACGCACGCAGCCGAGGCTGTGGCATTACCAGAATTGGACGCACCCCCCGTCTCGTCCGTAGATTTTTTTTTTTGCATTTCATTTTAAATGACATAAATTATGTACAATATCAAACCCCAATAGCCTCAAGCGTAAAATTAAAAAAAGTCCCTTCGATCCCCCTAGAAAAACTGGATGATAAGAAATGGGAAATTCAAAGAATTTGCACACTCCCGCTTTGAAAATCCTAGTGACGGCCCTGTAGATGCTTTCATGGCGATATGCACTGATGATCCTGGTGGCAATATTGACAATATCAATGAAGAAGAATGGAGATAATACCAAGAAGAAAGAAAATAATACTGAAGACTCCGTATTCACAGGCATGAACAGTGCAGTGCATATATGGAATATGGGTATATGTGCTCGTTCTTTCGTTGGACAAGTCAGAAAATGTCTAACGACGCTTTGCTGACCAGGTGTGCCGGGAAATTGTATCAAATGACATCTGAGAAATACCAAAAAGGTTATCCAGTCGATTCAACAACGATTTCACGCATAGTACATATCTTTATAATCAAGCGCCCCAGACTTCGTGTGGAGAAGCTAATCATTCACAATGACGGAGTGCTGCAGCAAACAGTGTATAGACTATGGAACTTGGCTACAGGTGCGCGTGGTGAGAACTCGACATGACTGAAAACGACGTAAGCTTTTACTCTCCCTCACGTGCAACCAGACCGTGTGTTATCATCACTCTCTGATCTTTCTCACTTCTTCTTTCTTTAATTATATACAGATACAATATGAAAAGAGAGCCAGTATGAACGCGATGGGTGCACGGAATTGGAGAACAGAAACCTTTATAACGTGTGTGGTCGCACTGTACCACTAGAACTGTTTGAACACATATGGCCAACACGATTCACTATTGATACATCCCTACCGTGGGGTTAGGTGCCGAACAAATCATTATATTGTCAGACGTTCCATTGTTATCTGCGTTTGTTTAATTTTACAGGTGATGACCAGGAATGATATCACATTTTATATTTATTGATGCTAAAATATCTGTGGTGGACTGCATGGAACAATATGGTTATTATTAAGCTTGATTCCTGTTGTATCTCTCTGGCTTACATGTTATATCTATATAATTCACGAGTTTCTAGTCTGGTGTTGTGTTACAAAGGTTTCAGTATTGTTTCTAGTGTTGTGTTGTGAACAGAAGTTCAAGATGACGGACAGTTCAAATTGGAAAGGACCTGGAGAGGTTTAGTGAGGTTTTGACCCCTATGGGGTGCTGTTTGAAGTTCAAAAGAGAAATATTGATCACCTATATATTGCCTACAATTGATCACTGTCTCATAGCCGCGAAACGGTCACCGGAAAAGATGGTGTTGATTTGCCGGGAAATACTGACACATATAATAGATTTGACTTTTCGTAAAATTTCGTCAAATCAAAACAGGATAACAATCAACAAAAGATTAACATCTGACACAATAGAACCATTGATGTGTATCACTGGCGGTTCTTTTACACTGCTAATATTTTCCAAGAAAGTGTGGTGTCCCCCTGTTTTTATTACATATTCAACAAGAACTATATGTGGTTAGTATTACATAGCAAAATGGGGAACAATTTACCTTAGGAAGTTTTATTTTAAAGGATTTTGATCACTATTTTCCCCCGAATAGCCATTATATATGCCCAGATTTAGACTTATAAATGATAAATTGTTATAATTTGGACATTTAAATGAAGATATGAAGAGAAATAAGGACAAGAAAATGATATGCGAACAAGTATGGTACACATTATGGGACTAAAACAGTTGTTGGACCGGACGGGAGTCAAAGAATCAACACAGAGGGAACGGGTGCCAGCTCGTCACTTTAAGCCACTAGCTAATATTGAAGATTGAAATATTTCAGTTACCTTGATAGACTGTTGTATGATTAAGAAGCGCCGGGTATGATTAAGAAGCGCCGGGTATGATTAAGAAGCGCCGGGTATTTTCGTTTTCAGATAGATCTTCGTCACTCCATAAGATTTGTTGAAGATTACACGAAACTGGTATCAAATGAATCATTTACTCGCGACTGACATTTTACCTTGTACATTGATAAAAATCATGATGAGCATTTTCAAATTCTGCGCCACAATGAAATTGATCCAAATCAGATCTGCATTCAGTTGACTGCATCCGGGCCTGATCTAGTGTAGATAATATTACGATGCCTGATCACTGTCCCTGATAACATTTGGGAGCGAAGTGGTTCATGTTGTTAATTTGATTTTGAATATTCTTAGTTAATCGTTATTTCTTATTTCTAGAATTAATTCGTTCCAAAGGCGAATTGTTGAGGGTATTTATTTATTTATTTAGTTGTTAAACTTTGTGTAGAATATGTCGGGCACAACAGGTGACCAGCACCTATAACTAAGTGCCCTCTACATAAGCATACATACATATATATAAGAATATACTATAATATAATAAGTATACGTAAAGCACAAAAAGAAAAACAGTGTTTACAAACGTGAGTACTATTACTGTTAAAATATATCTATAGTGAGCTCCGTAACAAGTACAATTAATAAAATATGTCCGATATAAATGTGAGCAAACTGTTGCACTAGCGACCCAAGTCTGGTCAAACATATTTAAGTGAAATATCTCCAGATGGGATCTGTATGTATTTAATCTGTCGGTGGTGGATAAAACGAAAGGCTTCAAGTTTCATGTACATGTATACCGGTACAATACTCTGTTGAAATAAGAACGTCGAAAAGTTTCTGTTTTAAGTTTGTCATTTTTAGTGTATTGTCTGACTTAAATAAAACACAATTGTGAATATTTACATGGTAGTCACCCTAACAACATTTCGCTAAAACCATAGAATCGATAATTTCACATCTACAGCGTGAGGAGTTTTAAATCGATGTCTTTGTATTCAATATCCAGGCTCTCACGGTAACCAACGATGCATTTGTTGCTCTCCTTTGTACTCTTCAAGTCGCAGTAGAGACTTAGTTGACGCAGCCGTACTTGAATATTCTAAAATGCTGCTATAACGAACGATACATACAAAAGACGTTTAAACTTGGTTGGACAATACTGACTGCGTACCCTTTGGATTAGCCCAAGCATGCGGTTAGTTCTACTCACAGATATGTTTATATGAGGGTCCTTAGATAAATCCGACGAGACAAGAACACCAGGATCTGTAATACTGTCCACAATCTCCATTACGTTTCAATTAATGGTGCATTTCAACGTTAGAGGATTTCAGAATAATGAATATTATAACGAGTTGTTTCTCCTACAAGCGGGGTCATCAGATCTTTTACGTAATTATAGGTGCTTCGCCATTGTTGATTTTGCAAAGAAAAGTCAGCTTAGAGTTTCTTCTTCTGGTTTCTAAAGATTGCCAGTCAGTTTCAAAGTACAATGACATACGACTGCAATATCTTGTTAAGCCTTTAAAAATTCTAGCGGCGGACAGTTGAACTTGTTCGAGACTGTTAGCCTCGTCCCAAAGAGCTGAAGCTTACTCTAGTATGGGACAAACAAATCATGTGTATAATTTGGATAAAGCTTTCCTGCATATAGGGAATTTTAAGTTCCTTATACGGCTAATACACAAAGCTACCGCAGTTAACACGATCTGCGTAGTGAAGAAAACGTGCGCTGGGACGATTTGATCATTCCACAGGCCCTCAAAACAAGAGCTCTTTTTTGAGGGCCTGTGCATCATCCCTACCCGTCTGCAAGCTGTTGTAATAATGCTATTGTCATGGCTTTCCCATTTGCAATCGTTTTGGAGCTTGATTCCGAGGTGGCGATGAGAATCCGAAAAATTTAAAGGAATGTCATTGAAACAAATGTTTGGAAACTGGAGAACTAATCTGTTTGTTATTGACAACAGAGTAGTCTTTTCGAGATTGACTTGTAGCAATCATTGTCTGGATCATTCTGTTAGTTTATAATGAGGTCAATATTCAGTATGAGTTCTATTTCGTTAATATTAAGATATGTGACGTGACGATAAGAGATGAGTCATCGGCAAGTAATCGTACGTTACTGATCATATTATCTGCTTTGTCGTTGATGTATACTAGAAATAATAGTGGTCCTAAGACAGAGCCCAGTGGCACACCTGTTTGGACATTTTCTAGACTAGAGCACTTATTATTGATAATAACCCTTTGTCCTGTCCTGTCTGTCATTAAATAACTAGCAAATCATGCAAGTAGGGCACCCTAAATAAGCTCGCGATTTGATGTTATTAATAATTTGTGTAATATCTTCGTCTTGATCTATTACATTTTCTGTCTGCATAAGCATTGCATTTGTATTCAAAGGGTGGTAACACATGCAGCATTACTATCCTCAACGTTAGAAACTAGCTGTCCCAAATTATTTGTATGGAATTCACGTTCACGTTCGCATTCCCGTCTTCCAGCGACGAAATCTCTCCACTTGGGTAATAAATTAAGATTCTTCCAGTAATTTTTTTTATCTTTACCGATAGATGTTTCTAACATTGTTTCCATGTTATTGCAATAATTTTCTCGTGTGTATTTTTTTCATATTATTGACTTTACTTTTTAAATTTTACCCAATTTCAAACTCTATCATGGTTTATCTTTGGGACACATGAAAACGAACCTCGATGGAATACACTGTTTTACTAGATTAATAAATTGATTGGTCAACCCTCCGCAGCTTCATCTGTATTGGAGCATGAATTAAGTAGATTTTCCCATTCAGTTTACAAAATAATCTTGTTAAACTTTTCGTATTCGGCATATTTGTCTCTGGTATGCCTGTTTTACATGGCAATAAAAGGATATATCGCAAATTTAGCCTCATAATCACTTATAGTTCAACTCGCATTAATTACATCACCATCTCTAATACATATATACATTTGCTGACAATTACCGCGTATAATAGTGTAGAAGATTGATCCGTAATCCGGATTGGATCGGTGATGACATTGCTCATATTACATTTGTTTAAAAAATCTGATATATATAGATAATATATAGTTGTCTAAAGCATTTTCTAACATAAATTCATAAAGATTGCAAATCATTCCAGGACTATCGGGTGTTCTGTAGCAAACATTTAATAAAATGTGCTTAGTGTTTGTTTCTATTTCTATCGACATGTTTTCAAAGTGCGGATCTTGTAGGTCATTTCTTCGCTTATTTTATTCGATTGTATGTTAACTTCATCATTTGAAAAGCTCTAAAAGAGCGAAACCGGTTATGACAATATAATATCAAGTTTTATACTTATATATCTACTCGCATGTAGTGTCCTTATTTTCTATATATATATAACAACAATGCCTCCCCAAGGGGATCTAATATTCGGATCTTTCGTAAATGGTTTGTTAATATCCTTTATCGGAAGCGTTTCATCATCATGCGTGAAATCAAGGTTAGTTTCAGTGAAATAATAGTATGTCAAACGCTACAGGCATGTCTTCTATATACAGCTGTATAACTGATCACTGTGTTATAGCTGTACACTGTATTAACTGCATAATTGATAATTGTCTTTCCCAAAAATTCGGGGCCGTAACCAGCATTTCTTGAGGGATGATTCACTTTCGCTTCAAAAGGGCACATCAGGGTGTTCAGGGGCACATCAGGAGGTTTCGACGATGAGAAAAAGGGCACATCAGGGGGTTCGACCATGAGAAATACGAAGCTGCACATCTGAAAACCCCTCGACTCTGGGCGCCAGCCATTCATAATGTATTCAATTTGAACCAAGGTGTAGGGAACACCAAGCAGTCAAGTCACAAGTATACAGATCATCAAAAATTTTGCAATTAGAAATGACTCCTAAGGTTTCCGCCCAATTAGTGAAACCGGTATTCATTACATAAGTTTCTTGATGCATCAATGATGTATACCAAATTTCACATCGAGCATTTCAACGGTATCAGAGATAGAGATCATTAATGATTTCGCATAAATTAAAGATGGCCGCCCATCCTTCCCGCCACTCAGAGGAACTGATGTGGCTATTCATTGCAAGTCTCTTGATACATCGATGATGTATACCAAGTTTGG
The DNA here is from genome assembly GCA_036873755.1 of Hanleya hanleyi. Classification (NCBI taxonomy): domain Eukaryota; kingdom Metazoa; phylum Mollusca; class Polyplacophora; order Lepidopleurida; family Hanleyidae; genus Hanleya; species Hanleya hanleyi. The sequence continues at coordinate 49,185 of JAVTVY010022268.1, forward strand.
CATAGAACACTTAAACATGTTAAATGGTATCAGAGATATATATCATTAAAGATTCTGCATAAATTAAAGATGGCCGCCAAGATTTTCGGTCAATCAATTCCCGATTCAAAGTATCTGGATGCAGCGATGATATATACCAACTTTCATATAAAACAACTGAATGGTAACAGAGATATGTATCATTATCGATTTCGCATAAATTAAAGATGGCCTCTAGGGTTTCCAGCTAATCGGAAAAGCCGGTTTGGTAATTCATTGTAAGTTGCTTGATGTATCGATGAGGTATACCAACTTTCGTATTGAACAGTTGAATGGTTTCCGAGATATGGATCATTATCCATTTTGCATAAAATTAAAGATGGCCACCAAGGTTTTCACCCAATCAGGTCCCAATTCAATAGGCTTCTGGTCCTTGACTACGTAAATAAGCACACCAAATTTGGAATTCATCAGTTGAACCGTTTTCCGGGCTATCTCGCTCACGTACGGACGTACAAGACGACGACAATACCCCATGGCCAAAATTGGCAGAGGGGTAAAAAGGGCACATCACGGGGTTCGACGATGAGAAAAAGGGCACATCAGGGGGTTCGACGATGAGAAAAAGGGAAACATAAGAGGGTTCGCTTCCGTCTGAAGCGTGTATTTTGTATGAACAATATAATATCCCCCCTCTCGTTTTGGGCCTGAAATTAATATTACGCGCCGTAAAACTGTATTTGATAAATGAAGATACCGGGAAGGTTGGACATAAAAAAAAGCCATTCTTATTATGTGAAACAAATGCAAAATGTTCACTTGGCGTACTTACTTGCAGGTTGTGAAAAGTTGGACATGTCTCCCACGTGGTGTAGTTTTTCTGTATAATAGTGTGGACTGTTTACTGTCTGAAACGATAAACATTACATGCATTTAAGGATATCAGCCAAAACGGCATAGAAAAGCACATATAAATGCAAATAGCAATGCTGACAATGATGTTGTTAATATGTTGTTCCGATCCTCCCGACCAGTCAAGCTTAATCAGATGAACATTCAACTTGTATCCAACGTCTCTTCTACACCTATGCTCCTCAATTCTCCTATGATTGTCACTGTAAACGAATGACGTCATCCCAAACTACACATTTGTGTCATCATGCCCAGATATATAGGAGGAAACTGGCAGGTGCTCGACGATTGGATGAAACTGAAAATGACATATAGCTAAGAAGTTACTGATTGATTATTGTGACCGCCCAAAGACCGCTGCCAACTGAAGATTAAAACTTCAGAACACCGCTAAATAAGAAGCACGCTCATATGGCAAGCCGTTTCAGTATTTAATCGGTTATTCCACATATGCTGAAAACTTTTGCACATATGTCAAAAAGTTTTTAACATATGTATAAAACTTTTCAACATATGTCTAAAAGTGCGAATTTATTCCACATATGTGTACAAGTTTTATACATATGTTAAAAACTTTTTGACATATGTGCAAAAGTTTTCAACATATGTGGAATAGTTAATTTATTTAACATATGTGTAAAACTTTTCAACATACGTGTAAAACTTTTCAACATATGTGTAAAACTTTTACACATATGTCTAAAAGTTTTCGACATATGTTGAAAAAAAGGTTTTTGCACATATGTCTAAAACTTTTACACATATGTATAAAACTTTTCAACATAAGTGAAATAGTTATTTTATTTCACATATGTGCAAAACTTTTCCACATACATGTATGTCTAAAAGTTGCGACCTCTGCCGAAGGCATCGACTGCTCCCTGGTATCATTTTGGCGCCTTTTCCTCCTGCAAACAAAGGAACAATCTTTCCACAATGATAACATATACAGTAAGGTTGACCTTGAAATGGCTGTAAGAGACTTGAGTTCGTGTGTTTATTTATCTGTGACCCAGCTGATTACTCCTACACTACCGTATTTGGGTCCTGTGTGTCAAATGTCTTGTTAATTCAGGCTTTGTTCCTACCCCAGCCCGGCTATCCTCGTTCGTTTGAAGTTTGCATGGACACACCGTACTCTGTACCACATTTAGCTACCGCACACAGGGGCTTGTTGTTGATAATACTTTAGGATCTTAATTTTCATATATACTCTCCTCGTACTCATATTTATGGAGTAGGATGAGAGTATATAAGAATATAATATCATAATTAATAACTGACCAACAACAAGCCCCTGTGCTAAACCGCAGTTTGTACGATCTGCGTTATAACTACAGGAGTAGAGGTGCGTTCAGTAAGGAAGATAGTCATGTATGGACCTTGAATCTAATATAATATAGTACTATTATTATTATTATTATTATAAGCTTCCGTGTCCTCACTGTAGCTTCACATGTCTCGCATAGTCAGAGAGACGAAAAACAAACGCCGAAGGGACAGCGCCATTTTGAAATGGTCGTTAGATAACAAACATTCACGAGAGATTATACCACAGGGAGCAGTCCATTTCCTTTCCATTAACTCTCCTGGAATTTATTTAACATATGTACAACACTTTTGCACATATGTGGAAAAACACTTTATTTGACATATGTGTAAAAGTTTTGCACATATGTATAAAACTTTTCAACATATGTGAAATAGTTAATTTATTTTACATATGTGTAAAACTTTTCCACATATGTGTAAAACTTTTCAACATATGTGTAAAAATTTTCAACATATGTGTAAAACTTTTGCACATATGTCTAAAAACTGTTTTTTACACATATGTGGAATTCTTTTGTACATATGTGCAAAAGTTTTCAACATATGTGGAATAACCGATTAAATACTGAAACGGCTTGCCATACCTGATTACTCCTACACTACCGTATTTGGGTCCTGTGTGTCAAATGTCTTGTTAATTCAGGCTTTGTTCCTACCCCAGCCCGGCTATCCTCGTTCGTTTGAAGTTTGCATGGACACACCGTACTCTGTACCACATTTAGCTACCGCACACAGGGGCTTGTTGTTGATAATACTTTAGGATCTTAATTTTCATATATACTCTCCTCGTACTCATATTTATGGAGTAGGATGAGAGTATATAAGAATATAATATCATAATTAATAACTGACCAACAACAAGCCCCTGTGCTAAACCGCAGTTTGTACGATCTGCGTTATAGCTACAGGAGTAGAGGTGCGTTCAGTAAGGAAGATAGTCATGTATGGACCTTGAATCTAATATAATATAGTACTATTATTATTATTATTATTATTATAAGCTTCCGTGTCCTCACTGTAGCTTCACATGTCTCGCATAGTCAGAGAGACGAAAAACAAACCCCGAAGGGACAGCGCCATTTTGAAATGGTCGTTAGATAACAAACATTCACGAGAGATTATACCACAGGGAGCAGTCCATTTCCTTTCCATTAACTCTCCTGGAATTTATTTAACATATGTACAAAACTTTTGCACATATGTGGAAAAACACTTTATTTGACATATGTGTAAAAGTTTTGCACATATGTATAAAACTTTTCAACATATGTGAAATAGTTAATTTATTTTACATATGTGTAAAACTTTTCCACATATGTGTAAAACTTTTCAACATATGTGTAAAACTTTTCAACATATGTCTAAAACTTTTGCACATATGTCTAAAAACTGTTTTTTACACATATGTGGAATTCTTTTGTACATATGTGCAAAAGTTTTCAACATATGTGGAATAACCGATTAAATACTGAAACGGCTTGCCATACGCTCAATCAGAAGACGGCAACAACCGAAGAAACATTTTATAAAGCCGCCCCAAAGCGGGCCACTGCTAACAGAGGATAAAGATTTTATGATTTCCCATGCAAGATGCCCAGTTTTCAGTCCGTGACATGACACAGTTCGGAAGAAGAAACTATAAATGTCTTTCACTCTACCCATAATGGGACAAGTCAATGTGGCCTGATCATCCACAGTGAGATTGATCAGAAATATTAAACTGGCCTAGCAATTTTTTTTACAGAAAACAATGGAAATCGGTGATAGATTCGAGTGATAGGCCTAGAGAATGATCTCCCGTGATCCCTTACATCACCGTTCCTTATAATTTGAGCAGGTTACAGAGAACTACCTCTCTAAAATGGAGGTAAAAAAGATCGTTTTCACTTAACCACTTTTGACTGATTCACCATAACCCTCCGCAATCTTCAGCCGAATAACCCTATATACAGTTACATGTCGTTACAGTGGCTCTAGTTCCAATGAAAGTGTGCATGTCGTATATTCTTATGCAAATTAGATAGACGACAATTTGTTTTGTTTTTCAATACCATTCGTTGCGGATATAAATGTCCATGCATGGTCGCCTATGGCGGTGGTTTCGCTATATTCTTGAATTTATTGGACAAAAACGACCTTTTTTACCTCCATGTTAGAGAGGTGGTTCTCTCTCTCCTGTTTAGGGAGCAATGATATATGGAAGTCCAAATGTCCAAATAATTGGAAACTCTCTGTTATTATCGAATCGAAAACCTATGACCTTAAGTTATATAATAGACAAACTCATGTTTCTTATTTGTAACACTGAAAATCACAGTTGTCATTTAAGGTGGTTCAGGACTCAAACAACGTCGCGACGTCTTGGTCGTACAGCGTAACGTCATTTTACACCTCCGACACAAAAGAGACCAGCGAGGGGAAACAATTGACGTCACAGATCTTTGAAGATAATGGGGATATGGATGTTCAAAACCGTGTACAAAAAACGTAGATGGAAGGCACCATGTTTTTATTTTACAAATTAAACGACGAAATGTAGGAGAATCACTACTAAAAAGTTATAATAGATCACCGGTAAAACTTTTCTCCTAAATTCAATTTTGTATTCGTCACACGTGATTCTTACAGTTCGAAAACTTGATTATATTTAAAATTTTATATAAATGGCATATTCACGATAACGATGCTGCTATAATCGTGAAGCCACCTGACTTTTTTGACTTGGAAAAGTGAAAGTTTCCCACATTGTGGTATTCGTGCGGCTTTATATGAGCAAAATGGTTTTAGCATATACACAAAAATCTAGATCGAAGACCCTAATGTTTTTCAACGTTACTTTGCTCGGCAACACCCCAGGTATCAGTCGTTAAAATATAATAGTAGGTCACTGGACAAAGTTTTGAGTCCTGAACCACCTTAAGTAATGGAACCGATACATGTAACTGCGGATAAAGGTCGAAAACCTAGGTTATCAGTCCATACTTGACGGTTGTCAAAAACTCCTAATCTGTGAGTGGTCTCCATACTGACGCAGAACTTGTAAGGTATTGTGTGACTGACCAATAATACGCCAGAACACGAGGGTAGGGGTCGAGTTTCATTTTACGACAAATGTGTATAAAAGTTCTCACAGTTCTCGATGCAAAAACTTTTCGTTTCGATAAAATTAAAGTTAAAGCCTATCTACGGACAACTGTGGTTTTCGGTGTTATAAATGAGAAAACGCGAGGTTAGGAAGGGGAGACAGGGAGATGCCTAGTAACTAACCTATATTTTCGACCGATAATTGCAGTTCTCACTTTGAAAATCACAAATTTGTTAAAGCGCATATCATTGGTGGAAATAATAAGAAGGCGTAAATTTACGACTTACGGCTAAATGAATTACAGGCATCCTGTACATACGAATTATGGCAGGCTTGGCGATTTTATACCATGGTACAAAATAATTACAGGCATCCTGTAAATACAAATTATGGCAGGCTTGGCATTTTATACCATGGTATATATTATTTACAGGTATCTCGTAAATACGAATTGTGGCAGGCTTGGCGATTTTATACCATAGTACAAAATAATTATAGGCATCCTGTAAATACGAATTATGGCAGGCTTGGCATTTTATACCATGGTACAAAATAATTAAAGGCATCCTGTAAATACGAATTATGGCAGGCTTGGCATTTTATACCATGGTATATATTAATTACAGGCATCCTGTAAATGACGAATTGTGGCAGGGTTGGCCAACCATATATATGGACTTCCATACCTGTATACCATGTGATAATGTCAAGTGGGGGTTCCAACCATGCATATAGTCACGTGTACCGTATAGATATTAGTTATAGATAAGATTATCTAAATGAGGAATTAGATGTAGTATATCCTGAGAAACAAAGCATGCATGTATTCTAGCCATGAAATTTTAATAAGACACCCAGTACAAGCTAGTAAACCCAATCTGAAGGGGGTTGAAGAGGAATGTTTTCACCAATTACTTTTACATGGGCATTTATTCCAACCAGATTTCCAGCCGGTCACCATATTGGCGGTAAAAGACTTAGAATTTGAAGTAGTTGCAGTTGAGTCAACATCGGCCTACTCTAGTACCACATGGCCTTAGCAATCATAAACACACGTGTTTGCTCCCACACTGATTCCTTAAATACCAAATTGGTTTCCATTCACATTTCATACTATAAGAGATGATCGTGCCTATTATTGTGATCAGATTTCATAGTTATTTATATAATTAATCCATGTGCATTACATTCCCTGTCGGGCAGACATTGGAAGAATTTCAATACCAATTTCAATATCAATTTTATTTATAGTATCTAGGTTGCTACTTAGAAAACTAGGATTTTATTTCGGCATTCAAACAAGCCTCGGCGTTACTTATTCACAAGATTGCTTACTGATGCAATAAACAAGTTTTAGTGGGGCGAAAGCTTCATATATGAGGTCACAAATAGCTATCTCACAGTATGGTATGGCCAGATTGCCTAGGAGGAGATGGAAAAACGTTTCCGTTTTTCATAATTATGAAGCTAAGTAGTATTAAAAGTGCATCTGGGGGACCATTTCTTCTTTGTGGAGATTATCGCCGCTATAATACCGACAAACGTCACGTGATCGGAGGAAGTGACCTCCTCCAAGGCGAGGCAATCACTCCTGGCGGTGAGGCGGTTACTTCCAGTTAAGCCTTCGTGACCAGAAAGGACTCCAATCCTGTCAAATAGGCTGGTTGACGCTCCACCTGAATCTTCTGAATCTCGAATGTCCGAGAATCGTAGGGAATTTCCCTGATATACCTTACGTACAAGAGCTCGGGTCCCCGACATATATTTCAGCACTATGTCTAGCATAATGACAAGTGGGGAACCCACGCATGTACATTTGTCTTGTGGTGTACAATATGATACGTTTGTTTCGTCTCACTCTGTAGAGTACGATGGAGGGGTCTCGGGGCCATTGGTTGAATTTCGCTGAAAAGTTCTGACGCGCCAGCGCAGTGGGCAGGCAGACCTAAGGTTGATGTTTCGGGATCCAGATGGACCATCCTTCGCCCAAATGGGTCGCGTGAGGTCTCATATTGAAGCGCTCGTGGGAGAGATTCCGACATGGGTGGTTTGCAGTGTAAGCGCGGTCAGCATGCGTATGCGCAACCGTGGGGTACCAGAAAAAAGGCGTTTGGGCCAATGTTTTGCTTTCTAGGTGGAACATCCTGGTCCAAATGGGTCGAGTGAGGCGTCATATTGTACCGCTCTTGGGGGCGAGTCCAACTGGCATGGTGTGTAGTGGGAATGCCATTGGAGAGTAGTACGAAAAGGCAAAAATCAGGCTGGAGTGGTTTGTAGCAGAAGTTCCGTTAATCTGAGCAGTCATGGAGTAGTAGAAAAATGGGCGTTTGAGTGGACGTTTTGGAGTCTAGATGGGCCATCCTTGGTCCAAATGGTCTGTGTGGGATCTCAAATTGAAACGCTCATGGGGAGAGTCCGACAGGGGTGGTTTGTAGTGGAAGTACTGCCAACTTGCGCTTGTTCAGTCCTGGAGTAGTAGAAAGAGGGCATTTGGGGTGGCAGTTTTGGGGTAGGAGTGGGCCATCCGTGGTCTAGATGGGCCGCGAGGGTTTCAAATTGAAGCGCTCGAGGGGTAGAATCAGACTGGGGGAGATACGCGCATGCGCACTCGCGGAGTTGTAGAGTAAGGACTGTTTCGAAGGTGCGCATGTTCCCTAGAGTAGTAGAGAAAGGGCCCATATTTGGCCTGGCTACCTGTGTTGGAGCTGGTGTGTGTGTGTCTGTGTGTGTGTGTGTGTGTGGTGTGTGGCGGTATTTGTGAGTGAGAAAGTGAGGTACGAATGAATGAGTGATTGAGTGATCATGTAAAGTCATATGTGAACCATAAGAATCAGCCTGTCACCATCTTCTTTCAACGTTTTGATGCCATGACGTAGACCGATGAGATACCAACAACAACACCTTACTAGCTGACAGTACTTCCACTACAAACCACCCATGTCGCACTCTCGCTTCAATATGACACCACACACACCCCATTTGGATCACGGATGGTTAATCTGTACAACCAGAACGTCAACCCAAACGCCCTTACTCTAATAATCACTAACTGCGCATGCGCAGATTAACAGCATTCCGACTACATATACCGCCAGTCGAACAGGCCCCACAAACGTTTCAATACGGCACCTCACACGACCCATTTGGATCAAGGATGGTCCACCTAAACCCCAAAAACGTTCGCCCAAAGGCCCTTTTTCTACTACTCCACGACTTCGAATGATGCAGAGATACAATTTATAGGTCATTGTAAATGTCTTTCCCAGGAGAATGATACAGAACTATTTTTATCCCAGATGGTGGGGCTGGCCACACTCAAATTCTGTTTTCCTATGTTATAAGTATATATATATAGTAGACTATATAAAATTAGTGCTTAAATTGTAGTGTCGCATATGCACATGTACCGGTATGCTGAGGCATGCATATAAAATCGAGCTTCAGATCATGCATTCAATAGATAGCTGTCGTCCACATGATGTTTTCCAATACGTGGTTGGTCTTGAATTGAATTACCATAAAATATATGAATGCTAGCTTTCTAACATGGGACTAATATTAGAAACTCATTTAAATTACCCTAAATCTATAAGAATATGTTGTATTATTGGAAAAATATTGCGTAAAAAACACAAAACCAAGATAATATCAACGTTCAAATAATTGCCGAGGTAATTATATACATGAGCAGTGTGACTAACGTCACAGGACCTACGAAGTAGAGTAGGCATTAGGACTCGAACGCGAACTGAACTCTTGGAAATCCCCACCCCCAGTTGAAATCCTGCCTATATTAAGATGGGCATCAAAAATCACCAGAAAGTTTCATCAAAAGTAGGTCAGCTCAGAACTTGTTGGTAACAGTCTCCTAATGCGCCTTCATTCCAAAAATAAACAGCGATCGCCGATTTAATTTTACAATTTTTTAACTAAAGGAAACAGATTGAATAATAAAAAGTTCAGTAGATTTCAAGCTTTACGTGTGAAAATAAATTTACATCTCTTTAATGGTTTTCAGTGCCCTTGTCCAGGACCAAAACAACTTTTTGAATCGCATTATTTTCCCAACAATATTACAACAAATTCTTATATATAGTACTATAGTAGAAAGGTAGCGTTTATGTAGTTTACGGTAATTCAACTCAAGACCAACACCTTATCTGCACAAGATAATAATGATTCTATGTCATTCTCCTGAGCATGACCGGTACAAAGATGAATAAATAGCGTCTCTACATCACGTTGTTATCTAGATATATGAGACAACACATTTTGGGTATCGGCAATCTGATGAATGTACTATTCCGGTTTTCTTGTTTTACATTATATTCTATGATGGTTGATCGGTGATTTTCTACATTGATAAACATTAAACCACCTCAGCTTCGTTGTGTGAATCGGAATTACATTGCTGTGACACACCAACACACTCCGTGGCAGTGATTCTGTATCCCCTAATCAAGGAATCAAAATGGATCAAGATTTGAAATGACAAGAAAAATTTAGACATATCACATCATGATCAAAGTTACTTTATCTAGTTAAATCCTACCCAAAGAAAATAAATTAAGACCCTTTAAACCTGCCGTCAACAGCGGCAAAAACAAAGCCTCATTGAACAACCTATCTCTATACAGGAAATTCTTAACTCAGAAAATACCATTCTCTCTCAAAAGAAAACAATTTACGCCAGGAAGGCCTTTTTATTAAACTAATTTTGTTAGGTAGGGGCCTACTTAGATTCAATAATTGTCACGAAATTTCTTTGATTATATCTTAATTGCAACCATGTTTGTTGACCTCAAACCTGACATGCTTGAGATATGTACATATATAACACACTTTCATTTGAGAGTCCAGACATTCCACCATTCATGTGAACAAATTGTACTCAACATGGAATAATTAAATTCACACTACCCATTTCTACAGTATCAGTACTATGTTACTATCTGTAGCAGTTGAACCCCAGTAAAACTTAAACAATTAAAACCGGTAAAGAAATTTGTCTGTTGAATAACAGAAAATATGGTATGGAGATTTGAATGAGTAAACTATTAAACAACTTACATGATACCAACAAAATGTCCCAACACAAGCTGATAAATTCCTTGGGTGGCTTGCAGGATGGCTTTGTTTCACCCTCAGTAAACTGTTATCATTGTTGCTCACAGGCTAATCTGAAGGATGATACCACATCTTTCTTTGTTCTGCTGGGTTATTGCACAAGGCTGACTTAATTGGTTGATGTAGGATATTTCACCACCAGTGACAATTTGACCTAAATTTGAAGCCTGATTTGGTCTGTGATGAAATGTTTGGATGTGAAATAGGATACACGTTAAAGGCCACAGTTTACATATATCTATAACAATATACTGACGTGTGTATTAAGAATGGCAAGTTGGTAATAGCAGTGTAGATAAATGCACTAACATAAGATAGAAAATTAGCATTTCCTATTTCATTATCCCATCACGTTTTGTACTGTGTTATATACAATGTATACAGTGAAACATACAGCCAAGGGTTCCCAATGGGCATGACAGTGCACTCGCTGAGCTATCAATAAATAATAAAAAAAATAATTATAAATCAACTTGCTGGTAACAATGCCCTAGTGCACATTCATGCCAAAAATAAAGGTTCTAATGTCAATGGTTCTCCTTATTTTGCCGACGAAAGGATTCGGATGGACTGACTGACTCAATGACTCATTACCGGACAATTTGCGATCTGTAGCCTACTTCGTAGGAATATCCACATTGGTTGGCCAAGGTGTGGATTACAGTAAAATAATACCTTGAAGTGTTTATTTGGAATGAGTTTGGCGACCCTGATACCTTAAAATAACAAAGTATTGCCGAGTATATCTACAATGTAGATTTTTCATCTTTTCATCTTTCTTCTACATACATGGCAGTGTGACTAACGTCACTGGACCTACGAAATAGGGTTTGAGATAATTTAAGTGTGTACTCGAGAGATGACTTGGGGGCCCTGTGTGCTACCATGAGAGAATTTATATAGCGTCTCTAACTGACAGTGGGAACTATTAACTTTTCCAGATGTCACCGCTGGTGAGTCATTAGCGTAGCAACTATTATCGCCCTCAGTTTCTATTACCCTGGAGAATGATCAGCCCAGCAGTACAGCACGAAGTGTTGGGGGGAGAGTCCGAGAGAGCGGGGAACAACCCCCCCCCTTCTCGGCATTAGGCGATTTTTCTTAAGTTAGCGTAGGGAATGATGCTCTGTCAGAGCAGTTGAGAAGTAAATATTTGTAGTCCTAAATAAGACAGGAAACTGGATAAGAAACACAAATTTGAAGTGAGAAAGGTCAAGATCAGAGATTTGTTAGAATGCAAGAATCAAATCAGGCATCACTAGAGAGCCATTCTCCATGGATATATTTATTTGGCATTCAACTTCAAGGTACCTCATCTGAAGAGAGTACATAATAATAATCAATGAACAATAAAGCACACACGAACAAAATAAACAACTGGTTATAGGTTACTGAATTTAAAACACAACGATGATTTTATTATCTTTTCTTCAGTAATAACATACATGAGCAGTGTGACTAACGTCACAGGACCTACGAAGCAGAGTAGGCATTAGGACTCGGAACGCGAACTGAACTCTTGGAAATCCCCGCCCCCAGTTAGAATCCTGCCTATATTAAGATGGGCATCGCCCAAGTCAGAATCGCCAGTGATTTTCATCAAAAATCACCAGAAATTTTCATCAAAAGTAGGTCAGCTCAAGACTTGTTGTAACAATCTCCTGCTGCGCCTTCATTCCAAAAATAAATAACTATCGCCGATTTAATTTTACAATTTGTTAACTAAAGAAAACAGATTGAATAATAAAAAAGTTCAGTAGATTTCAAGCTTTACGTGTGAAAATATATCGATCTCTTTAATGGTTTTCAGTGCCCTTGTCCAGGATCAAAACAACTTTTTGAATCGCATTATTTTCCCAACAATACAACAAATTTTTATATATAGTACTATAGTAGAAAGGTAGCATTTATGTAGTTTACGGTAATTCAACTCAAGACCAACACCTTCTCTGCACAAGATAATGATTTCATGCCATTCTCCTGAGCATAATCGGTACAAAGACGAATAAATAGCGTCTACTTACTTTATCTAGTTAAATTCTACCCAAAGAAAATAAATTAAGACACTTTAAACTAGCACATGCCGTCATGGCTTTGTTTCACCCTCAGTAAACTTTTATCGTTGTTGCTCACGCAGACTATTCTGAAGGATGATGCCACATCTTTCTTTCTTCGGCTGACTTAATTGGTTGATGTAGTATATTTCACCAACAGTGCGTAACTGTAACTTGACCTGAATTTGACGCCTGATGTGATCTGTGAGGAAATGTTTCAAGGATGTGAAATAGGATACACGTTAAAGGCCACAGCTTACATATATCTCTAGCAATATACTGAATTGTGTGTAGGCTGGCAAGTTGGTAATGGCAGTGTAGTTAAATGCACTAACAAATGATGGAAAATTAGCATTTCCTATTTCATTATCCCATCACGTTTTATACTGTGTTATATATACAGTGAAACATACAGCCAAGGGTTCCCGATGGGCATGACAGTGCACTCGCTGAGCTATCAATAAATAATAAAAAAAATAATTATAAATCAAATTCTCAGCAGAATTCGGTCAGCTCAGAACTTGTTGGTAACAATGCCCTAATGCACGTTCGTGCCAAAAATCAAGGTTCTAATGTCAACGGTTCTCCTTATTTTGCCGACGAAAGGACTCGGATGGACTGACTGACTCCCTCACTCACTCACTCACTCATTACCGGACAATTTGCGATCTGTAGCCTACTTCGTAGGAATAATAGGGTCATTGTTGTGTTTAAATTTAGTAATTTCTCTCATAAAATCCAGCCATTTTTTATTTCTTTTTGAGGTAGAACATTTTTTAACTAATGACTGAACTGAAGAAATGATGCAATGTTGTATAGGCTGGATATATAAAACGTGCAGTATAATATGCCTTCAATCTCAACGAAATTCCAAGACCAGCAAATGAGTGAAAACGGATACTATCGGAATGTGTGTGGTATCGGAATGTGTGTCAACATTACAATAAGGCTAAAAATAGATTACTCAGGAATCTCCAGTTTAATACTGGATTCAAGTGTACTAGCCATATTATAGATATCTCATAGTACATGTAGATCTAATAGACTGATTACGACGTACGAGCGAGCGCACACATGCATGTGTGCTTTTAATATAGATATAATTAAAATATTTTTTGGAAGCTGACGTTTTAGAACAACAACAACGACCACCGAAAGCCAGCAAAAGATTTACCTTCATTGGACCTCTGACGCTTCTGTGAGAAGAAGTTTTTCAAAGTTGCTTGGCGCTTCATGACATTGATTTATAAAATACATGTCAAGTGATATTCGTGGCTCGGTAAAACTTCGCAGCAGACGAAATAACAACCTCCATTCTCCGATCAAATGATTTGCTTCCTTCATGCATCGTGGCATATACAGCTCGCCTGACGCGAGATTCTGGGATTTCGGTAGCCATCCGCAATACCACCGGCTAACAGCGACCAGCATGATCACGAGGGTTCCCGAATATTTCCAACAATTTACGGCAGATGTTTGGGAAGCGTGGCGTGGACTATTAGGGAAAACATGGCGGAGCTACCTGGAAACGTATAATGCCGACATATTTTGGCAAGTACCATTAAAGTTACTGATATTTTCGAGAGCTGGGCGCATCATTTTTTTTTTGCTTTAGTGCTGGGCGGCCGAAGTTAGTCCCAGGCGCTTAAAAGTCACAGTGAAGAATACAGCCAAGGGTTCCTGATGGGCATGACAGTGCACTCGAGTCATCAATAAATAATAAAAAATTAATTATAAATCAAATTTTCATCAGAATTCGATCAGCTCAATGCCCTAATGCACGTTCATGCCAAAAATCAAGGTTCTAATGTCAACGGTTCTCCTTATTTTGCCGACGAAAGGATTCGTATGGACTGACTCATTACCGGACAATTTGCGATCTGTAGCCTACTTCGTAGGAATATAAATCTGCAAAACATGTATGTGTCTTTTATGATAATAGTGTCCGAGTGGTCCGAGTTTTGAAACAGAAGTCAAATGATTTCACCCCCGCACTCTGATATACATCTCTCATTCCTAACTCGAGAAACACTGGGCGTACAGTCACGGATCTCATCGTGAAAATGTGGACAAGAGTAATGAAAACCATTAAAGAGATGTAAATCTAATTTCACACGTAAAGCCTGAAATTTACTGAACCCCCTTTCAAGATTAAAATAAAAAGCCCCCCATCCTTGTGCATGTTTACGTTCTATAGGCGTCACAGATCGTACAACTCTGATGCCTATCATGGAGTAAGATGCTATTTTGACAGTCTTTGACAATCATAATAATACAAAAAATATTTACAATCTGAACACAATAATGCGCACAGTAAAACAGGCTTGACATACAGCTTTTTGCATGTCGGATCAACTCAAGTGATAAATCTCATTTTTAGGGCTCCAGAGAAATATACTTCCGATTCATATTCCCCGCTGGTCAAAATCAGACTATATTAATTCTAGGGACTGTACATTGAGACCAGCCTACATATATGCATGAATTATAACAACACATTGTAGGCTTTCTAGAGCTTATGGCCTAATGTACAGATATATCCTAATCTCCCTGCATGGTTGCCTTGTGCAGACACACTAATTTGCACACCACCAAATGATCTCTTTACTATTTATGTAGTAAATTGACCTGGAACATGTCCAGAAAACTCTATTCCCAATATTTCCTGACGACTAATAACATATATTGTCAGAAAGCCTGGCTTCTGGTATCAACCATATCAAAAATTGAGGTGACAGCTGAAGATATATGTGATAGAATAAACACCACTATGGTGACGGCAGGGAGGTGTGTAATGAATTACACAAAACAATTCCCCTCCGGAATGAATATTGTCCAATCGCTGTAGCTAGTCTTTTACTCTCCGGGATAACCCCGAGGAATTATTTAATGCTCTATAACCACTAGGTGACTGGATCAGCTACATTAATCTGTTCCTTATCTTTTTTATTCTGTAAGTTGAACCCTGTAACATCATATATAGTCAGTCTACCATTGTTATCTACTATATATACATCATGGACCAGCAAATACATGTACACGTAAGGTCCAAGTATAGGTTCATGTTTAAAAAGTTCACATGACTCCCCTTGTCCGAGTTCAGAGTTACCCCCCCCCCCCCCACACACCTAACTTACACCCCCCTTCTCCTTAAAGATAAATTATGAATGCTTCCTTATTCCTTATACAGCTGTGAAAACACATTTTTAATGTAATTTCCGTTAGGCTGGCAAGTTGGCTTATTCGCAAGTCAAATGATTTTAAATCCATGTTTCAACAATAACCTATTTTTAATTTGTGGCATTCCATATATCAATGAAATTAATAAGAAGCAGGAGAAGTATAGTTAAGTTGATCAGTGCTCAAAGTTGACTGGCATATTAAAAAAAGACTGTGATCTGTGGGGTGGCCATGTTAAAAGCTGCTGTCTTCACGCGTCGTCAAGAATACGCTTGCTCGTTCTAAAGCAGAGCCACTCATATAGGATTAACAAAAGTTGCTGGGTCGCTCCCGACAATAAAAACAACAGGTGAATGAGCTATTGGCGATTCCTCCAGAGAAGACATTGGAAAGTTTTTTAGGAAACAAAGACAAACCAATATGGTAGACCCATCAATAGCAGAATTGAACACTGCTGATATATCTACACATCGCACACTACCATTGTGCGAAATTCCGTTCTATTTTCATTTCGTGCCAATGAACTTTTTTTATTCGCACCCATCGCACCATTTTGTGGCCCATTTGTGCAAATCAGTGCAATTCTCGACTTTACATGGTATCCGTTTGTTCTTCGTTGCCATGTCGAATAACCTACATATAGCCGCTTTTATCATCGAAATCCATTACTGAAAATCATGGTTATTTGCTTCCGCCCCCAATTTCTAATAACCATGCTAGGCACCGTATTTAACCGACTGAAGTGAAATGCCGTGACTTCACCTGACGAAGCAGATATCCACTATCTGCGAAAGCTCGTGACCATTAAACTTAGTTAGTCTTAAAGGTGCCACCCTTTGTTATTCTTTTATACTGCATAGACTAACACGGCTACCCCCAATTTCTCATTACTGGAAACTCCAACGATTTTAATTGGTCAATGGCGGCCATTTCTCACGAAGCAACTTCCTGAGACGCAGTTTTAGATAATTCGATCAGTCGATCATTTATGCCAAGTATGCATCGATCGGTTCAGCGGTTCCGGAAATGGATATCTCGAAAGATTTTGGCATAAATCAAAGATGACCGCCGGAGTGTTTGACCAATTGGTCTTATCTCATTGGTCTCACTCACCATATGAAGTTTTGACTTCATCGGTTTCGACAAATATCGAGGAACAAAAAGAATAAACATCGACCATAGAGATCCACGTCCCCCACCAGCAGCACCAGTTATGGTGGCTTGGGTTCACCATAAATGGTGCTGCTGTGTCGGGGACGTGGACCTCTATTGGTCGATGATATTCTATACCATTAAGAGAATGATTTTGAATATGGAGATCTGTCTGATGAACCATACATCCCACAAGTCGATCAGTTCAATAGTTATCGAGTTATTGTCTGAATGAGATCCAACTACTGAAAATCCAAGACAGTTGGGAGTCATCTTGGATTACACACGTAACTGAAAACCATTCCCAACCGTCCTCTCACCGATGTCACTCTTCAAGTTAGAAGTCAATCAATTCAAGCAGTCCCAAGTTATTGCCCAGACAAGTTCCAAGCGCTTAAAAGTCAAGATGACTGACCGTGGTCATCTTGCATTACGCAGGTAACTAACTGAAAAGCAATCTGAACCGTCCTCTCACCGATGTCAAGGCACTCTCCAAGTTTGAAGTCGATCAGTTCAATAGTTCTCGAGTTACTGGTCGGACAAGAGATGTTTAAATGGCTGACGCTGGCCATTTTAGATCATGCTGGTAACTGAAAAAGCAATCCCAACTGTCCTCTCACTGATGTCAAGCCACTATCCAAGTTTGAAGTCGATTGGTTCATTCATTCTCATGTTATTGTCTAGACAAGATCCAACTGCTGAAAATCCAAGATGGTTAGCTATACAGGTAACTGAAAAGCAATCCCAACTGTCCTCTCACCAATGTCGAGGCACTCTCCAAGTTTGAGTTGGATCAGTTCAATAGTTCTCGGGTTACTGGTCGGACAAGAAATGTGTAACGATCCAACTGCTGACAATGCAAGAGGTCTGATAGCGGCCATCTTGGATTACACAGGTAACTAAAAAGGAATCCGTCCTCGTGCCGATGTTAAGATACCCCAAGTTTGAAGTTGATCAGTTCAAGTATTCTCGATTTATTGCTCAGACAGGATCCAAGCAACTAAAAAGATGGCTGACAGTGGCCACAGTCGCCGATGTCAAGTTTGAAGTCGATCAATTCAGTTGTCCTCGAGTCACTGCCCGGATAAGATCCAACTGCTTATAATTCAAGGTGGCTGACAAGTGGCGAGCTTGGATTATGTAGGTAACTGAAAAGCAATCCCAATCGTCCTCCCACAGATGTCAAGCCACTCCCCAAGTTTGAAATCAATCGGTTCAATCGTTCTTGAGTTATTGCCCGAAAAAGAAATGTGTAAATGTCTGACTGCGATCTTCTTGGATTATGCAGGTAAGTGAAAAGCAATCCTAGCCATTCTCCCATTGATGTCACGCCACTCTCCAAGTTTGAGGTCGATCAATTCAATCATTCTCTATTTAATGCCCGAACAAGAGCCAAGCGCTTAAACTCAAGATGACTGACAGTGGCCATCTTGGATTACGCAGCTAATTGAAATTCCAACAGTCATCTAACCCATGTCAAGCCACTCTCCAAGTTTGAAGCCGATCGGTTCAATCGTTCTAGGGTTATTGCCCGGACAAGATCAAACTTCTGAAATCCAAGATGGCTGACAGCCATCTTGGATTACACAGATAACTGAAAAGCAATCCCAACCGTCCTCTCACCTATGTCAAGACACTCTCCAAGTTTGAAGTCGATCTGTTGAATAGTTATTGGTCGGACAAGAAATGTGTAAAGATCCAACTGCTTAAATCCAAGATGGCTGATGGCGGCCAACTTGGATTACGCAGGTATCTGAAAAGCGATCCCAACCGTCCTCCCACCGATGTCCAGACACTCTCCAAGTTTGAAGTCGATCGGTTCAATAGTTCTTGAGTTATTTGTCGGACAAGAAATGTGTAACGGAATGACGGAATAACGGAAGTACGGACGCCCGGTGTTTCTAAGTCCCCCACACTAATGTGGAGGGAGAACAACAAAAATACCATTAATGGAAGGTTTCCAGGCAATGACTTATATTATAACCCTAACACAATAGAATAAAATAGTGGGGCAAATAAAATCGAAAGAGACACGACATGCGCAGCTCTACATGGCAATAATGTGCGGCATCGGTAAAATGAACAAATTCACAAAACGAGATTTGTCAGTTGATTTTGGCAGTTAACTGGGTAGAAAACGAAAATTCTTTTGGTAATTTCGATGCATAGTCCAGTCGATACTTTGTTTTTTCAAACAATAAAGCCTTCTGGGACTAGTTTGTGCAATACTGTGTTGAGATCTTGAATATAATATGACATTATGTAATATCTAGATTTTGTGGGCTAGGGTTATGGTTTTTGAAGTCTCCCAGGGAAGAAGAAGACACTGTAAAACGTATATTTATTGTTAATATAGCCTTTAGTAGTACACCATTCGCACTGAATTTGAAGGGCGAATAATAGAGGAACATTTATGCTTATACTGAACCTCTTCATCACAAGGGGTTAATTAATCACATTTAAGTGTTTTGACATCTTTGTTTCATTTTTGTGGGTCAAACTCATCCTTTTTCATTTCTGAGGGGGTTGTGGCACATGCCTGTCTCTCACGAAGGCCTCACAAGGGAGACTGGGTGTTGTAGACAATACTAACCCCGTCTCTCAACACCCCTGACTTACATGACGCTATCGCTTTCACCGAGTGCATATGGTCATGATTGATGGAAAATTAATTGTTACGCTTTAAGACGTTCTCTCAGTCGGGCAATGAGGCATATATTGTACCCGTTTATTAAATCTGTAAGAAAAAACAGAACCATCTACGCTGTTTTATGGAGGAATTCTGTGAGGCCGATACGACACGAGTAAAGCAGATGTTACTGAAGTCAGCGGTGGACATGGGAGAGTGCTTGTATATTACTACTCATTTACCGCCATTGACCCGGCTATGTTCTCATTAATCAGTTTACAAGGCTAATGTCCATCAGCACACTGTTTTGTACCATTGTACTAAGCCCGCGCGGCATGTTATACATCACAGCTTTCAACTTTATCATTGAAATCTTAGCCACTTTCACAGAAACTTCATCTCGTTTCTTGACGTATTCTATTCCTCCTAGGTCATGGCCATTCTTAGTCTTATTGACTTCAGATTGTATTCGAATAGCAATAAACTTGATATATATCTTGAGAAGTCCAAGTTGATGGTGTTAGCTAATAAACATATACCATTTCCATATTACCACTGTCAACATGCTGGCCTTAAAATACTACATTTACAAGAATTGGACTGAAGCCAAGATAATAATCCATTATTGGACTGGGGCCAAGATAATAATCCATTAATGGACTGAAGCCAAGATAATAATACATTGGACTGAAGCCAAGATAATAATCCATTATTGGACTGAAACCAAGATAATAATCCATTATTGGACTGAAGCCAAGATAATAATACATTGGACTGAAGCCAAGATAATAATCCATTATTGGACTGAAGTCAAGATGGACTGAAGCCAAGATAATAATCCATTATTGGACTGAAACCAAGATAATAATCCATTATTGAACTGAAGCCAAGATCATAATCCATTATTGGAGTGAAGCCAAGATAATAATCCATTATTGGACTGAAACCAAGATAATAATCCATTCAAACGTTAACATTTTACTATAATTTAGTAACCGTCTCTGATTGTTTGTTTGTTTGTTTAATTGGCCCGTGGGTCACAGTTTGTTTGTTTGTTTAATTAGCCCATGGGTCACAGTTCGTTTGTTTGTTTTATTGGCCCGTGGGTCACAGTTTGTTTGTCTGTTTAATTGGCCCGTGCGTCACAGTTTGTTTGTTTAATTGACCCGTGGGTCACAGTTTGTTTGTTTATTTAATTGGCCCGTGGGTCACAGTTTGTTTGTTTGTTTAATTGACCCGTGGGTCACAGTTTGTTTGTTTGTATAATTGGCCCGTGGGTCACAGTTTATTTGTTTAATTGACCTGTGGGTTTGTTTGTTTGTTTCATTGGCCCGTAGGTCACAGTTTGTTTGTTTGTTTAATTGGCCCGTGGATCACAGTTTGTTCGTTTGTTTGTTTAACTGGCCCGTGGGTAACAGTTTGTTTGTTTGTTTAGTTGGCACGTGGGTCACAGTTTGTTTGTTTGTTTAATTGGCCCGTGGGTCACTGTTTGTTTGTTAAATTGGCCCGTGGGTCACAGTTTGTTTGTTTGTTTAATTGACCCGTGGGTTACAGTTTGTTTAATTGGCCCGTGGGTCACAGTTTGCTTGTTTGTTTAATTGGCATTTGGGTCACAGTTTGCTTGTTTGTTTAATTGGCCCGTGGGTCACTGTTTGTTTGTTTAATTGGCCCGTGGGTCACAGTTTTTTTATCGATATAATAGACGCCCATTCGACGCCGGAAATTATTTTGTCACTTCGGCTTTGGGAAAGTTACTTAAATCCAAAAAAGTAAAAAGGACACTTATATATTACTCTTTAAATAACTTTTAAATATTCTCCGTATAAAACTTCGTAATAGTTGTTCATACGGTGACGTCATAATGTATTGGAGATACTCCGAAAAAGGCCAATAAGGCAGTCAACCTGTAACCATCTGGGTCATCTATACGCGGTAAGACTGACCATGGGATCGTGTGTATCCATTTTCATCTCACTTTCGGCAACTGCAAGAGGGAATTTGGACCACGTGACATCGTCAGCCAATCAACTAAAGTCTACCGACGTAACCCCAACGTTAGCCGCCATTTTCGAGTCATGTGATGTCCGACTTGTTCAAAATTACAGATCTACCACACCTCTTGGATGATACGAAAGTTATTCATATCTATATATTTTGTAAGCCCAGGCAATATCTGTTTCCGAGGTATGTATGAAAACCTGTAATTTATCAGATTTTTCGAGTCTGTTCTCCGCCGGATGAAGGCCGAACAGAATCCGGTAAAGTACCGGATATCGCTCCACGAAAATGGATGGCGAAGTGTACGCAAATGTAAGGCAGTATAAGGCGATTAGAATGGGGTGGTGTAATAATGTAAGATAATGTAATTTGGTTGATTATGAGAAAAGTCGACGGGCCCTCTAAACGTTTGTTATGATCTTATACGGTTTTCACTGACCTTTGTTTCTTCTTACTCATGGCGTAGCGGTCAACATCGACCAAACACTATCAAAAGTCAATGGAGTCGTATCATATATCCTTGACGAGACAGAGATACGGTATACGGATAGATGATGGAAGCAGTCAAGCAGGAATGAATTTAAAAGTGAATAATGTGGCCAATGGTGGAGTGGTCGTGGGTTCGATTCTCGCTATCGGCTAAATAAGTCTTTCTTTCAAGAGCTATTTCTTCAATAAAATGATGGATGAACAAGACTTCAAGTTTCCAAGACAACAATAATTTCTATCTCCAAGATATCGTTTTAAAATTCCAATCTCCAAGGTGTCGTAAGACAATTCAATCTCCAAGATGTTACCAACAATTCCATCTCCATTAATTAGACAACAAACTCTAAGATGGAGATTATTACATCAGCAATCCAATTAACATACTTCGGCAGTAATCTCCAACATACATGTAAATAACCAAATGTGAATACTGGAACTCCATGATTTGCGATATAAACAGTCCAATGTAAAAGATGTGAAATAACAGATACGAAGAATATCACAGTACTGGAATTAGCAGGACTGGTATTAACAGTACTGGAATTAACAGTACTGGTATTAACAGTACTGGAATTAACAGTACTGGTATTAACAGTACTGGTATTAACAGTACTGGTATTAACAGTACCGGAATTAACAGTACTGGTATTTCTACAGGTTTTCATTTCCAATGGTTCAATCTACATTGTATGATAATGTGCGAGAATGAACAGTTCAATCTCACAGAGAAACTCTGTGAAACTCATCTCCAACATATGGAATATCAATTGTCTGGAAATTAAGACTTGAAAAAACAGATAAAGATAGGAAATAATCAACGATTTGCTATATATGTTTTGAATTTGACACAACATTTAAGAACTCTATCGAACTATATAAACACTGTCAGTTTATATTCCGCAAGCGTGCATGGCGAAACCATGAAATGAAGCCAAGCTGTATCAGGAAAAAAATCAATATGAATTCCACAATGCGTCAAATCATTGTCTCGTCTGTCTGCAAGTTTAAAGTTTTCAAGTTTTATTTACATGAGTGAATAAAACTTGAACCATATTTTCTCACATGAGAGAAACATGATAGGCAAAAGTCTGTCAAAATTTTGTCTGTCAAAATGTAGGTTTAACATTTCGACCAGGCAGGAACATTACAAACACGAAGGAAGAGGTAGGTTTAACATTTCGACCATGCAGGAAGAGGTAGGTTTAACATTTCGACCATGCAGGAAGAGGTAGGTTTAACATTTCGACAATGCAGGAAGAGGTAGGTTTAACATTACGACAATGCAGGAAGAGGTAGGTTTAACATTACGTCAATGCAGGAAGAGGTGGGTTTAAAATTACGACAATGCAGGAAGAGGTGGGTTTAACATTACGACAATGCAGGAAGAGGTAGGTTTATATTTGGACTGCTCTTGACGGAAGGAGAGGATCAGTAAACTCAGATTTTTCCAGCCGAAGAATTGTGAGATTTATCGCGAATTTATCCATCTCTTTCATTTATTCTCTCTAATTATATATTATTACATAGACGCAAATACCCGGATATAATATCATTCCTTTGTCACGTTCTCTTCCATCTCCAATGTCCTAGCCATTCCAGTGTTTGAGTTATCATCAGTCTTTTTTTTTTTATATATATAACGATATGATAGAGAACAATTTCTGTCAAAGTGCAAAAAAAAAACAAAAAAAAAAATCATGACAAATGTAACTTTAGAGAAGAACCGAGGTACGCATAACGGCACATATTTTTTTCTGAGAGCTCATGACATCTTCGCGGAATACAGCCGTATCGCGGTCGGCATCAATTTCCAGGCATCTGATTGGTTGGACATCTCTCTGAAGCACGACAGCAATAGCAAGAATTTCGCGCCTGCATGCTAAATACCAAATCTCGAGAAAATGTTGATTATATTTCAGCAGTATTTTTTTCTATATTCTCACGATTGATTCAAGATAAATCGTTTTTCAATCAAGGAACGGGGGCGATTGAAGGAAACACGATTAATTTAAATGCCTTTTCACTGTTTAGTACAGCTTGCAGGGGGTACAAAATACAGTATGGCAGAGAGATTTTCCGCGAAATACCTTAAGCAATGTCGCTCGTGGTTGGTTACTTCTCGCGACTATACTTACGAAAATATGAAGGTTGCAGTTTTACTTTCTCAATGCAATCTGGAATCACTGTATATATCATACTGATTATTTGTTGAATTTCCTAAACTCTCTCCTTGGTATTCGTGGCTAAATCACAGCAAAATATTTACTAAATAGCATATTTATCGTTTATAGTTAAAACAAAACATACATACCAATATAAGTGTTATACGAGTAGAAGGTTCTATATGACGCGAGTCCTGGAAAATAAGAATATCGTGAATAAAATTCTCTGTCATGCAACATAAATATTGAACTGACCCCCGTGGACTGACCAAAAATACATCGTAATTGAAATTTGAGCTATTCTGTCTGAATGATTTTAACAAGAAAGCAGGGTGGAGCGGCATGACGAGATGCACCCCGTCCCGTCCCCATCGCAACCTCCATCCAATAAAACAATTAAAGAATAAAATTTATCTGACGTCATCCGAATATATGTTCCATAATATGACGAAAACGTTTTTATGATATGTGTTCGGTTTCTGCGATTAATCGTTTGAAATTAGTCAATTCATATAACAAATTTAATACCCCTGCATTTCTCGAAATATGATATATCATACGATGTAATAGGTGATAAACCTTAGCTATATCCGACCATCTATAAGTACATGCGTGAGAACATACATTAAACCATGTAGCCTCCTATGAAATAACCACTTCAATATGTTAGTTATACTTTTATGGTGAATATTTCCTTCCTCAGTCTGTGACTGCGTGTTATGCATAACATTCTGTGGACAGTTTCCAAAAGATTTAACTTAGTTACATATCAGGTTTCTTGTAATTCTTATTAAATAGTAAACGAAATTAGAAAACTGACTTAACCTCGGAATTGACTCGAACTAAGCAATCTCAAATAAATCGCCAAATTATATTTTGTTATCAGTCTAAATAATGGTGTCTGGTAATACTGACAGTATCAGTGTCTCTGGTGAAAGTGAATAGCCTATTATATTCCATTCATCCGCTTTAGTGTTTATTTGGAATGTTATGGCTTAAGAACTATTTAATTAGCGACCAGCGAAAGACGACGGCTCACTTTTCGAGTATTGCATAATGCCAGCTGTGCTGAGCAGTAGAACATTATACCTTGCTAAATGTACTTTCGCACTTCTATATACATGATATCTAATTAGTAAGAAATTACCAATTAGTAGTTACAATCACTATTTGAATATCTTTGGCCCCCGCCCCCGCCCCCCTCTTCACTTTTCGGCACTTCTAACTGACCATGTCCCCACATAAAAATTACAGATATAGAGTGCCGGGACGTGTAGTGGGTTGTTATAGGCCTGTTTTGTTTGTGTTAGGAATTCAACTAGGAATTCAAATGGAGTCGGGCATATTCTTCAATATCGATGCGTGTTTATGCGAAACAAATGTGAAGATAGAACCATAAATCTATATACATTGTGTGCAGATTTATTTCCGATAAACGCATCTCCGGCAACCTGAGACCCAAGAGCTTCCGGGGCTTAGGCGTCCCTTCGACCCTCACCTGTCAGGCTGCGAAGATCGCTTATTTTAGCTTTGTGTAAATGAATCGGTAGATACTTCATGTAGGAAGCTATTGTCTGAGTCTTTGTGCAGCTGAAAAGGCCCAAGTCTAGATACATTGTTGTCCCCAGACTTGGCTATTGTATGCATTGTCTGGTGATTCTTACATGGAATATGAACCAATGAATCGGGATCATATTGGTTCTAATATTCCAATCATGTAAAGGTCATCGTTTTTTTTATGTGTGTTTTTTATGTTTTAAATATAATTAGAAAGTCAAATGGATGCAGCCATGAGGTGCGAGGTTTTCAATATCGATGATTGCTTATAATTGCGAAAAAATCGTGAAAATAGAACCATAAATCTGCATGCAGTATGATCAGTTTTATTGCCGGGAAAACGCTCAGAACGCATCTCCGGCGATCTAGGATCCCGGAGCTTCCGGGGCCTAGGCGGCCCCTGGACCCTCGCCCGTTTGCCTCGGAGGATTTCCTTGTTTTATCTTTGTGTGAATGAATCGTATCGGTAGGCATATTGGTTCCCCTTCCAAGAACTAAAAGTCATCGTTTTGTATGTTTTAAATATAATTAGAAAGTCAAATGGATGCAGGCATGACGTGCGAGGTTTTCAATATCGATGCGTGCTTATAATTGCGAAAAAATCGTGAAAATAGAACCATAAATCTGCATGCAGTAACGCTCAGAACGCATCTCCGGCGATCTAGGATCCCGGAGCTTCTGGGGCCTAGGCGGCCCCTGGACCCTCGCCTGTTTGCCTGTGAGGATTTCCTTGTTTTATCTTTGTGTGAATGAATCGTATCCGTAGGCATATTGGTTTCCCTTTTAAGAACTAAAAGTCATCGTTTTGTATGTTTTAAATATAATTAGAAAGTCAAATGGATGCAGAGGTTTTCAATATCGATGCGTGCTTATAATTGCCACAACAGTAAGACCAGATTATTCCCGAGTGAAGATGGGAAACACTGGTAAGAAGCAGCA
Source organism: Hanleya hanleyi (assembly GCA_036873755.1). Taxonomy (NCBI): domain Eukaryota; kingdom Metazoa; phylum Mollusca; class Polyplacophora; order Lepidopleurida; family Hanleyidae; genus Hanleya; species Hanleya hanleyi. The sequence continues at coordinate 75,780 of JAVTVY010022268.1, forward strand.
GGATGGGTGACATCTCGGGCCGTGTCAATTTTATTGTCATGGCAGGACTCCGATTTGCCACTACTTCCGGTCCCATAAATCTAATCTTCCTATACAGGAAGTTCAAGGGTTTCTAGGGGAACTAAAAGTCATCGTTTTGTATGTTTTAAATATAATTAGAAAGTCAAATGGATGCAGGCATGACGTGCGAGGTTTTCAATATCGATGCGTGCTTATAATTGCGAAAAAAATCGTGAAAATAGAACCATAAATCTGCATGCAGTATCATCAGTTTTATTGTCGGGAAAACGCTCAGAACGCATCTCCGACGATCTAGGACCCCGGAGCTTCCGGGACCTAGGTGGCCCCTGGACCCTCGCCTGTTGGGCTGTGATAGTCGACTTGGCCCCCTCACTTTTAATTATGTTCCGCCGCCACTGGACTATTTTCAGTAAAGGTCTTATACGGTAATTATGGTGACCGATTTGTGGCTTTACGTCAGGCTGTGTTATGCTGTCATTTGAAATACATTCGGAGGAGAATCTGCAAACCGAAAACTTTTTCCAATATCAAAAATAATGTACAAAATATTGCTGGATATGTGATTTCTGGTTTTACTAACAAAGCTGGACCGATTGTGTGAATAGGGTCAGGTACTAATCTGAGATAACTGTTATACTCTCTAAAAACAGTTGTGCACCAAAAGTACACAAACTGTGTACCCTAGGTACACATCGCTGTAACAAAATTGAACATCTACAATCACTGTGTAGCTGTGATACACAATTTGTGTAGAAAAAGTACACAAATTGGTACTCCTGATACACATTTTTTGTAGATGTGCAATATTGTACACAACTGTTTTTTCAGAGTAGTATAGACAGTATCATACCATATTTAGTGGGTTCTGTGCCCGAGGAGACTGATGTGTTGGTGATATAGCAGTATTTGTAATCCTGCCAGTACAAATCAAGTCAGTCGATTGATACCGTACATCATAGACATGACGATGCTGTAGGGGCTGATGTAGATCAAGGTATACTCTATAATTAAAACATTTATGGTCGTTAAGAAGGGGTCCATTATACACATTGATGAATGTTTGTTTGTTCTCGGGTAGCTCCATGCCCATCCGGCAGTGTCAGTGAGTATTACCGGTGGACAATAACCAGTGTAATGGTAGGGAAATCAGACCTAACATAGACTGCCTTCAGTAGCCAGCTGATCTCTCCTGTTTTCCTCTCTAACTATAAACATGGTCGGGCATACTTCTACTTGACAATCTCAAATTTAATCAACTCTGATAGAATGTTCATGTTAGGAGGTTATGGAGGCCCCCGTAAAGTCGCCGGTTACAAAGGCAGAAAAAAGTCCGTAAAGCCTAAATCCAAAGTAATACCCATGCGAAAGCTACTAACTTGTCATCAAACGAATTCCATGCACATGTTTGAATGACAAATTAGAAAGAAGTCTCATCATTTCCTAATTCACTACTGTTCAAAAGAATTACCATACTGCTCATAATAACCGTCAGTCATCGCCTTCGTCTGTTGATAAATCAAACAAGAGCTTCTGGTAAAATATCATGGACACTATAATCTGTCTCAGGGTAAAACAACCGTCAGCTATTATTGTCATCTCCACATTTTATCATTATGGCTAATTTGCGAATAAACCGGCTTTACGGATGAAATATTGCTCGAATTGACGCTTTTATACTGTAATGTGTCATTCGATTGTATTTGATGTCATATATAGGATTTTATCTCAGACAAAAATGATTGTTGCGGCTCATTAAACACATGAATTAGCAAGGCGTACAATATGGATATCGTCTTCGTGATTAACATGGGGAATCTTTGCTCGAACTATCTAACGATCCCATAAAATACAGCAAAATGGACGCTATCTTGAACACGCCTGGTTACAAAGATATTAGTAAACAATGGTCGAAGGAAATAGCGGAAACACGCCAATACTTTCCGACCCACTGCAAAAACAAAATGGCGGCCCAGACGATCATATCGAATGAGACGCATCAATGCCAACTTAAATATGACGGGAATGAATATATAATACAACGGCGGAAATCAGCCGCAGGAGAATGATGACCATTGGGTAACCCATTTCACCCTACGGACCGGTCGAATATGAAACAGGATTTTTTTCTCGGGTAGTAATAGTTTTTTTGTTGTTGTTTCTTTTGAGTGTGAAGGTCGATTTAAAACAAAACTCAAATCTTGCTTTACATACCGATATTGAAATATCAGAATGGACAGAATTCCGATGAAGAGTTACATTAAACTGAATTAATGATTTATCAAAATGTGCTCCCTGGCCTATATTTTGGCATGTTTTAGGCATTTATAGATATGATTTTCTCTTGTTCTTTCAAATAATATTTTCAAATACATTATGCGAAAATATAATTTTGGTTTGAGGTGTCAAAGTTTTGAAAATCACATCTAGAGATGCCACAGACATATCAAAATAGGCCAAGACTCATTCACACTCAATATGCTGACGGATTCTCGGATTGAATACTATAGGAGAGAATCAATCAAATAGGCCAGGCATCACAGTTTGTACGCTGATAAACAGCTTGTATCACTGACGTCCCTATACTAACGAGGAGAGTATAGGGACGTCAGTGATACAAGCTGAATAGTATGAGCGTACACAGTTTGATGAATCATAAATCTACTTTTATGCAATTCGCCATCGCAATTCTTACGGGCTTGATATTTAAGAAATGACAATTTTATATGGACCATATCACCCCCGCATCAACTTGTATATACGGAAATAATTTTGGAGAGAATACAACCCACGACCCCTCTAATCCAGAGACTTGCTCTTATGAGCTGTGCCGCCCCATAATAGGGTCCATAAACTTCCATTCAATGAAGATTCCAGGAGTTATATAAACCTAATTTTTAATTCCCTCTGTACCGGCATTTTTAACAGTTTCAAACCGGTATCAACACCATCATGAACATGAACACCTATATATACTGTTTGAAAGACCATACTCCAAACTTTCGGACAAGATACAATATGAGGAACATATTCGTCTGGAAATTCCTCATATTTATATGCCAATAACAGGCAATCATTGCACTATATTTCTATCGGTACTTAAGTACGGCACAGAGAGGGTTAAGCACATTTAATTGAAATCCCAGAAGTTTCCAAGAATTTTCAGGAGACGTATATGAACCCTGAAATAATTTTTGAGACACTGAATAATTTAGACGTCAGCAGCAGTCGAACGGATATTTAAGTATGTTAACTTTGAGAAAAATCTGATTTTGCAGGTTCTGGATAAAAAAAAATCGAGACTATGTAAGCGTTACATACTTTTTGTCAAAAAATTATACTGGCGGTAGTGATAATCTTCAAAAAAAGGCCAACAAAGAAAGGAAAACGGGGAAACTCTGCTGTACATCAGACCGATCTAACAGATTAGAGAAGGCGAAAAACAAATTAAGATACAAATATCATACATCTTTCGGTTCCGACCCATATTAAACGGGTCATTTTGAAGCTGTCCCTCCCCGGGACGTTACACATCAAGTGCCCTTGATGGTTGGATAACGTGAACTCTATGTAAAAGCGGTGCGCCGGGAGATGAAGCAATATTAAACTGCGCCATATATTATAATTAAGCTAAGCGAACCCGGCTGTGGTTTTCTCGAATTTCAACACGATCGTATGAGGATATACAGATATCAACATGTGAAAACGTCTCTTGTCTCGGACTTAACTCATGATTGTTTCGTACGACATTTACGACTATATGTGCAGCACTTTTCCATTATTTTCTTCAGCAATTGACGTTATTTATGATCTAACGAAAATTAACACTTTGCAGTCACATTAAAATACACTGCTCCAATGGTGATGCAAAAGCATAAATTCGCCGAAACACTATTTTATGAAACACCATTGACACGAAATCGCCTTTTTATACAAAATTCGGCAAATAATCAACAAGATTTATAAATATTATTATTAAGGAGCATTATTAAAAATATTCCTACAAAGTAGGCTACCATCTGCAAATTGTTCGGTAGTCAGTGAGTCCATCCGAATCCTTTCGTCGGCAAAATAAGAAGAACCATTGACATTAGAACCTTGATTTTCTGCATGAAGGTGTTACCAGCAAGTTCTGAGCTGACCTACTTTTGATAAAAATTTCTGGTGATTTTTGATGAAAATCACTGGTGATTCTGACTTGGGCTGTGCCCATCTTAATATAGGCAGGATCTTAACCTGGAGGGGATTTCCAAGAGTTCAGATCCCGTCGGAGTCCTAATGCCTACCCTACTTCGTAGGTCCTGTGACGTTAGTCACACGCCATGTTATTATTAAGTATTACTATAAATTATTATTAGTATTAAAATATTATTAGTATTATAAATATTAATGGGTAACTTACTAGATTAAGTATTAATAACATTGGGAATTGGGTTGGCCAAAGTAAATATTTATCGGAGCAATCGCATGGACAACAATCTTCGTATATGCCACTAAAAGAAGAAAAAAGAGCCCAAGGGGCTTCAATATACGCCCGTGTAGCGAAATTACATTGGTCCAAATTTCAAGGTTGTTTGATAGCCTTGATTCCAATTGGCAGCTTGCCTACAATTTTGTGCTTCTGAGAATGTAACATATATAACATCTTATATTGAATGATAAACTAAAACGAGCTTAACTCTTGGTAACTATTTGACCTTGAAGCAAGAGCCGAGAGCTCACATATCCCACACTGAAATCGACAATAGTCAAACACAAGAAAATAGTAGTTTTCCTGCAAATGGATTCCTTTCAGACAAGATAATTTTTCATGAAGAAAGAAGAAAGTGATGAAGTAAACCTTTGTTCTTGAGTTAATAAAGAGGTATGAAGTTCATAAAGGACCCCTCTCCCCGTTAAATTACTAAATGTATGGTTTTTATTTCACAACAGTTTAACTAAATGTAGCTGTTTCAAATATGGGAGACAACTCCACAGGATGACTGCCATATACATGTAGGGGAGAGAACTCTGAATATTCCAACCTAACACATATGGTCAACTAAACTTGATTCAGTTTTGACCTTGGACAAATTGATCTCAAAATGTATGGCTCCTCTTCGCCATACGAGTAAGGTATACTCAAAGTTTGGTACCACTCCATACCTTGAAACCAGAGATATCGCATGGACAACAAATGTTAATGGATGAATGGACAGAACGCAACATCGCATTACATGACCTCGTCTTCGACAGGCATATGAAAATGTGATTTCCTGATTTTGGAGTCACAGTTACCTTGACCTTTGACCTTGACCTAAATTTTGGTACACGACACTTCGTCTTCCGTCAATGTATCAATGGACACAAAAAATCATGATTTTTATGAATTTCACGATTTGGGGGTCACAGTGACCTTGGCGTTCAGCCTTGACCTACATTTTGGTATGTGACACATCATGTCCCCCTAATGTATCTACTGACACAGAAAAAATGTTATTTTTAATAATTTCCTGATTTTGGGGTCACAGTGATCTTTGACATTGACCTAATTTTTGGTATGCGACACTTCATTTCCCCCTATTGAATCCACTCACCAAATATTAGCAGTTTTTAATGATTTCCTGATTTTTAGGTCACACTGACCTTTGACCTTGATTCTGGGGTCACAGTGATCTTGACTATTGACCTGGATCTAAATTTTGGTACATGACAAAACGGCTACCCCTAATTTCTCAATGGACTAAAAAAATCATGATTTTTAACAATTTCATGATTTTGGGGTAACAGTGACCTTGACCTTTGACCTTGACCTACATTTTGATATGTGACACATTGTGTCCCCCTAATGTATCTACTCACACAAAGAAATGTTATTTTTAATAATTTCCTAATTTTTGGGTCAGTGACCTTTGACCATCGACCTTGACATATATTTTGGTATGCGACACCTCATTTCTCCCTATTGAATCCACTCACAAAAAATTAGAAATTTTTAATGATTTCCTGATTTTTCCGTCACACTGACCTTTGACCTCTGACCTCGACCTACATTTCGTATGTAACACATCGTTCCCCCCTAGATCATCCACTCACCAAAAATTAGAACTGTAGATAGAAAACTGTCAATGATCAATGATTTCCTGATGTTGGGCAACAGTGACCTTTGACCTCTGACCTCGACCTCAATTTTGGTACGCGACACATCGTCTCCACCTAGGGTATCCACTCACAAAAAATTGCAACTGTGGATAGAAAACGTTCACAGATATAGACCGGACAAAAACACTTCAGTAATTTCCTGTTTTTTAGGCCAGTGACCTTTGACCTCTGACCTTGACCTTCATTTTGGTACGCGACACATCGTCTCCCCATAGGGTATCCACTCACCAAAAATTAGAACTGTAGATAGAAAACTGTCCCAGATATAGACCGGACACGAGGGACGGACAGACGGACACGGACGGATGGAAACCGCCATCACATAATACGTCCGCCTTTTGGCGGGCGTATAAAAAACTGAGCAACCAAATTCTCATTAAAAGTCGCTGACAATCTCGACATAGAAATAACTCCAACAACATACGATTAGGAGCTCCAGAAACGATTTCCAGACACAAGTACCAATTAACTGCCTGCCTAAACATAAGCATGTTGCTGAACCTTTTCCTACTTTATTTTTACATCCATTATTCCTTCGAATTTCGTGCCTTGATGTGAAAAGTCTGCATGGTGTATACTACATTTACTTAACCCAATCATACCTGGGGGGGAGAGGGGGGGGGGGGTGTGTGGAGAGGGTATTATGCCCTCTAGACCATGAGTAAGAAACATATGCTTGGTGGGGGGGGGGGAAGCGTCCTGGGAAGGCCTCTAATCGCTCGGTCAGGTGGGGGTTAACCTTAGAGTGGCCTCTGTTCGCCAGATCGTCAGATAGCTTATCAAAAACAACCGAATGGGCGAACTGGGGGTCATAGATAATTAATTCCACAATACTGTGAAAATAGATTTCGCTGATTAACAAAGGTAGGGTATGCGGTTCCCAGATGGGAACAACTGCTTTTATATTTCGAGCTTAATCTTTACAAATATTGAAATCGAAAATATAAATTAGATCAGAAACCTGCAACTGTACTTTGTATTTCTAGTATACCATTGTTGATGGGTTCACGGGCGAGCTACTTGGTAGTAAGCCAGTTTGTACATGTTAAAGTGATCGTGAACCCTCAAGTAAAGTTTCCATCAAATGAAAGACAGTGTGGAAAAATATTTATTTTAATTTTTTACGATGTTATTACACAGAGTAAACTGCAATTAAAGCACGGTATTCTATGGTGGTCTGTTGCAATCATATCTAGGTCCAGTGACGTCACACTGCCTTAATACATATATTTCAAACTTTATATTCATTTTCCAGTGCTTGATTCAAGATTAAGGTGTATATACTTTGAGTTTCAACACAGACTCACTGTTCCAATGTGCATGTTTCACCAAAATCTGAGAGATGGTGACTCATGAATGTCAAGTCAATTTGAATCTTGCATTTAATTTCCTCGATTTTGGAACATGCACATTGGAATAGTGAATCTGTGTTGAAAACTCAAAGTATACGTACCTTAAGGTTGAGTCAAGCATTGGAAAGTGCATACAAAGTTTGAAATATATGTATTAAGGCAGTGTGACATCACTGGACCTAAATATGATTGCAACAGACCACCATAGAATACCATACTTTAATTGCAGTTTACTCTGTGTAATAAAATCGTAAAAAATTAAAATAAATATTTTCCAACACTGTTCATAATGGTCTTTCATCGATGGAAACTTTACTTGAGGGTTTACGATCACTTTAAATAACACAACTCATGAAGTGTGAATCATGACTTCCTTGCACGCGATTTCATATCAGGAAGGCAGGTCTATTATTTGAGATAATGTTCCAAAGTTTTCAATTTGTTGAATTCTCAAAGATCAAGTTGATAAGAACTTCAAAAGTTCACGAGGATAAATGTAAATGCTATTAAATGGCCTAAAATCCAGTGTCTGGGGCAGTGTCTGTCGGAATAAGACATCTGCGAGCTCCATACGTAATTCAACACGACTCACAGTATCCCTACCCCGCTGAGCCCGCATCTGCTTATTTTTAAAAGATCTTATCAGACCTGAGCTATCAGATCGCCGAGTTTAAGCGATAATACACTAAGTATGAACTGGAGGTCCTGAAATCCAGCTAATAATTTCATATCAGTCGAGAAATAACCATGTGCTCTTCTCTGAAATTACAATTGAATGGCTGCAACTAAAAATATAGTTGCTATTCCATTTTCATCCCTCCTCGATTCTAACCGACACGGTCATGTTCGGGCAATGTTGGGGATAACGAGGGAGTTAGATATGCCGTGGTAGGATTCTTCTACAAAAACCACTTCGCTTACTCTACTGGAAAAGCTTGTAGACTTCTCGCCTAGTACATGTAGCATATGCTTTCGTAAAAGTGTGGTGAATAGTCAAACACGTACATGTATTCCCATTCCCATGCCGATTGGAATATAAGAGAAAAATAAGCACACATGCAGCCACCAAAATTCTTGGCATCTCACTTGATCACTCCACATTGCAATGTTACAATGTGGAGTAAAGAGTCAATGTGTATGTCTCTTCTTTAATTCTCCTCTTCGTCGAGATAAAATATTAGTCGATAACTTTCATTTTCATTTCTTCTGTCTCTAGCATAGATACAAACTGTAAAAATTATATATGAATTATTTTCGGAGATATAGACTAGAACGCTTCCGCTATGTTAAAATACCACTGCGGGAACAGTTTCCAGCGTTAGCATAGAACAATCGTAATCGGCCTCCCAACACAAAGTCATATTTTCCGGTCCCAAAACTTGTCGACTCGGTATCTAGTTGATTAGTGAAACTCTGACTTCCACAGGTGAAACATATTGAACAATTATTGTTGGACTTAACCATGTTTACCGCACGTGTTCGGTTATATATCGCCATTTCGAAATTAGATTTGACTGAGTTAGAACAGATGAACCACGTGGCATAAATCACGTAAATCAATCATGATGCCTAAGATCATTGAAGAATTGAATCTTATTCAATTTGACCATAAATCCTTCCTTATCTGTCAATTTATAATTATATAATTTTGTTCAAATTTGAGCCTAATTCTAAATGATTGGTGTTATCGTTGAACAAACAAAAAATACACGGATTTTTGTGTGTAATGGCTGTTCTTGTAAGTACAGTTTGACGAATAACATGCACCTAACGTTTTCTGTATGTTCTGTATCATATTCAAGAAGGGTACAGGAATAATGCTCCCTACTACTGACCCGAACTGGCCGATATATAACGGTGAATAATTAACTTATTGATATATAACGGTGAATAATTAACTTATTATTGTCCCAGCAACTGATGATTGTTAATATTTTGACCTATTTGTGAACTCTATGAACAATATAATCCAAGGCAGTATTTCAATAGAGTATAACATTGAAAAGAGAGCAGTGATTCCACTCAAACTTGAGTTGATTTTAGGGAATTTCATCTAAATTTCCACTCAAACTTTACTGCTTTTCGCTCAAATGCATAAATTAGATGTATAATAATTTTCTTTTAGTTGTATACGACTTAAGAAAAGCAGCATTCGTAATATTCGAATATTCAGACTATCATGATAGAGTGCATGGTTAATACCTATTGTACACTGCATCTCTTCACAGTCTCACTCATTGGTATCAGATTATATAGCTCCTACTGTCAGGTGTTACACCGACTTTTAGGCAAACTCTGGCAATGGGAGAATGGGTTTACACGGCTCCGATGAAATGTAAAGTGCCTGAATGGGTACAAAATAATATCCCTTTTCAAACGTTCCTTGAACAACTCGCATCTCCATATCATGTTTCCAAATGACTACGTGATGGTATACTTGAATTACCAGAAATATTGTCCTGGTTAATGAGAGACAAGTCAATAAAGACAATGTTGTGTGTCATAGCTGTCTGTTTACAAGTCGCATGATAAATAAACGAGACAACTCAGGAACATTTCACTCCGAGGAGATTTGAGATGTTTCACCTGATTTAAAAAATGATGATTATATAATTTATCAGCTCCGAAATCTTCATTATTTAAATACATGTTTCACCAGTTAAAGTAATGATCCAAATATAACCAATTTTCGTCAGTTTTGAAAGCTGTCCGATTTAGACAAATGTTTCCCCAGTGCATGTTTAACCTTTTTGTCATTATTTTCCTTCCAAAAGATAGAGCCAAACCCCGAGGCCTGATTAAACGGTCTCTTCACAACTAAGGCTCTATTTCAGATGCTAGACGTATGAGGGATTGAGCCTTAATGAGTTTCTAATGAACTTATTCCAGATCGTTATTTATTCAAGAAAGACTTGCAAGCAGATACACTAAACAAGCAACTGATAGCATGGTTTGCTGATAAAATAAACAAATATAATACTGCCTTAGTGTATCAATGCCATTCGTAAGGCTAAGTAGGGTACTCACACGTGCAACTTGACGGGCAAGGATTCTTCATTTGTCCAACAGTGATTGGTGTCGAAGACACAATTTCGGCATCCTACTCTATCGGTTAAACTTGTCTTCGAAACTTTATCACTCGTTGATTAGATGAAATGACGTTAGAAACGACCATTCCTAAATTCTACATTTTAATAAGGTAAATATAACTAGTCAAGTATTTGCATTCGTTGATAATCGCCATTATTTGTGCTGACCCGATAATCCCATAACGTGTACAGATTCCAATCCCCACATAACGTATGAATTAAACCAAGCGTTGATAATAACACACATCTGTAAATAGTTTAGTGAATATTTCTTCCATCCATTAAATCTTCTAAACGACCTAGAGAAATAGTGAATCTTAGTAAATCCATGGTATATCTAAATTATCGGTAAAAACTCACACCAATATCATAACGAGAAAAACAGTGACCATAGTTCTTCAAAACTACTGCGAATGTATACTCTACCGGCTCCAATACCGTATTTTATGACTAATATTTTCGTTCCTAGGTGAGTACACATGCTCATTATATGGTATATCGACGAGACTATAGTTACATTCTGAAAAAATAATCTGACCGAAATATCGAATCAGTTAATCTGCTGATGATGGTAGCGAAATATTTAGAAATTATGAAGTCATCAATTCTAGGAGTTGTGATGTCTCTCTTATTTGGAAATCATCAGTGGTTCTGTTCGCTCTTCTGCATTTTGTAAATATCCATGTGACGTCTTCAAGCACATGGTTATGCAAAATATATTAAAATAATAAGATTCGTAACTGGATAATCACGAATACGAACATGTTCAAATTATGTGAACAACTCGGATTTCCCAGCAGCAAAAATTAGAAAAATAAATTTGTAATATAATGCGATGACATGTATTTGAAATTATTTATTTATTATACACTAAAGTGTATAACAATTTTTCTATTTTTTTTATATTATACAATCTTTATTTTGATATATAGAACCCGTTAAACATAAAATACTCGCCTAGAATATGCACCAAGACATGTTTGAAATAATTGAGTGGTTTGAGATGACAAAAAAAACCCATAAAACCTGAAAAAAAACTATGTTTTGTATATATCAGAAATGTACCATGTATTTTTATGGATCGGGGCGGTACTGCCCTGGTGCTATATCATTTCAAATGCTTTAGATGACCTTGTGATATTTAGTTTATATCTTTGCCTTTAATCTTTGTAACATAATTGCGCAAAAAATATTATTCTCCTTTTGTATAAGTATCAATCATAACCAGTTCAATTATATTTATATATGTTACAGATTGAATAATTCTATTCCTATACTTAAGACTCACCATATAATCAGAACCGCTTGTATTTGAACCCGTATCGTGATTCTCTTCTGTCCGCCCTAAACGATTTCCGTGTAACAAGTCCTCTAAACTTTCGATATAGTCGATGGCATTTCGAAGAATCTCGACTTTTGGAAGACGTTGATTAGGGTTGGGACAGGTGCGTCGTTTCAAAGTTTCAAATGCTTCGTTTACTTTTCGCAAGCGTCGCCTTTCCCTCATAGTGGCTGCTTTTCTTCTGTCGATCGTCACTGTTTTTTTCTTACAGGCTTTACACGCCCAAAGAAGACACCGGCGTGTGGGACCATGATAACCCGGGGCCAGCACGTGAGGGGTGTGTTCATCAAAATCCTCCTCATCCTCCTCTTCTTCTTTGAAATCATCTTCAAAATCTATATTTTCAGGACTTGGTGCATCATCGGAAGATCTATTGTTTTGGCAAATAGACT